>CAUYON010065871.1:0-13791 GCA_963573935.1 Arctocebus calabarensis | reverse complement strand
TTCTATTCTTTTAAATTTGCTGAGGTTAGACTTGTGACCTAAGATGTGATCAATTTTGGAGTATGTTCCATGGGCTGATGAGAAGAATGTGTATTCAATTTTATTAGGATGAAATGTTCTGTAGATGTCTGTTAAATCCAGACGTTGAATGGTTAAGTTTAAATCTAAAATTTCTTTACCTAGCTTCTTCTTAAAGGATCTATCCAACACTGCTAAAGGTGTATTAAAATCTCCAACTACTATGGAGCTGGAGGAAATCATGTCTATTAGAGTTTTTCTTATAAATTGAGGCCTTTAATTAATTATAAATTAATTAATTTAAATTAATTAAATTAATATTTAATTATTAATTAAATATTAATAATTGAAATCTCATCATATTGAGTATTACCTTTAACAAATATGAAATGTCCATCTTTATCCGTCCTTACGTTGGTTGGTTTAAAGCCTATTGTATCTGCAAATAAGATTGCAACACCCATTTTTTTTCTGTTTTCCATTTGCCTGGAATATAGATGACCATCCTTTCACCTTGAGTCTAAATTTTTCTTTTAAGGTAAGATAAGATTCTTGCATGTAGCAGATATCTGGCCTGAGTTTTTGTATTCAGTCAGCCAATCTATGCCTCTTTAAAGGACAATTTAAACCATTCACAGTAATTGAAAATATTAATAAATCATTAGAAAATATAGTGGACATTTTTAATCTTTTCATCATTGTGGAAGTTAGAATTTGATAAAAAGTTTCTGGATGAGTTTACTTTTGCATTGGAGCATTACGCTGGTCATTATGGAGGATAGGTCTGAGAATATCCTTGAGAGCTGGTTTGGTTATAGCAAATTTCTTCAACATGTGTATGTCATTAAAGTATTTAATTTCTCCATCATAAGTGAAACTCATTTTGGCTGGATACAGGATCCTGGTTTGAAAGTTATTTTGTTTTAGATTAAAAGTTGACCATTCTCTTCTAGCTTGAAAGGTTTAATAAGAGAGATCTGCAGTTATTCTAATATTCTTCTCCTTGTAGGTTATCAATTTCTTGCATCTGGTTGCTTTCAAAATTTTCTCCATTGTATTTACTTTAGTGAACTTAATTATGATGTGCCTGGGGGATGTCTTATTCAGGTTGAGTCGTGCTGGGGTTCTTAAACTGTATGCTATCTGAATTTCAGAATCTCTTGGCATGTCTGGAAAGTTCTCTTTTATAATCTCATGAATAAGAGATTCGGTGTCTTGTGAAGCTGCTTCATTGCTTTCAGATATCCCTATGAGGCGAATATTGGTTTTCTTCCAGTTAGCCAAGAGCTCTCTGAGAGAGTGATCTGTTTCTGTCTTCCATTTCTCTTGCTCTTTGGAGGTTTGAGAGGGTTCAAAAGCTTTGTCTTCTATGTCAGAAATCCTTTCTTCTGCTTGCTCCATTCTATTACTGAGGGATTCTACTGAATTTCTCAGATCTTTAAGGGCTGCAACTTCTTGTCTCAGTGTTTCAAAATTTTTGGTCATTTTGTCTTTGAATTTGTTGAATTTTTGAGACATCTTTTGGATCATCTTTTGAATTACTGCTTGAAATTCTAATTTCATCTTTTCTGCCATTCTGCTGATCTTTTTGCAATCCAGATTCTGAATTCGATTTCAGACATCTCAGCCATTTGCCTATGCAGAAGATCTTGTGTTGTGTCTGCCTTGTCATTACTTGGAGGGATTGGTCTACTCTGATTATTCATATTGCCAGAGTTTTTCCATTGATTCTGCCCCCATGGTTGTTTTTCACCATTACATCTGGCCCTTCAAGTGGTGGGCGCAGGGCCACGCAGTTGTCCAGGAAATTTTTGGCCGGCGGTGAGCCTGCAGATGGGCCTGGTGATCACAGGTGAGGTCTCTGGAAGAAGGCTGGCCTGTGGAGGCCCTGTGGGTGCCAGGCAGAGGCCTGCGCAGTTGCCAGGAGTGACCCTGGCCGGGGGTCTGGAGGTTGCGGGTGGAGTCCCTGGCAGAAAGCACACCTACAGAAGCCCAGCAAGTGTGCTATGCAGGACCAGGCGGTCGCCAGGGGAGTTCCTGGCAGCAGGCTGGCCTGCAGAGGCCCTGTGGGTGCCAGGTGAAGGCCCACATGGTTGCCGGGACTGTCCCTGGCCAGTGGCGGGCCTGCAGGTACCCTGTGGGTGCCAGGCAGAGGCCTGCACAATTGCCAGGGGAGTTCCTGGCTGGGGGCAAACCTGCAGAGTCCTGGCAGTTGCCGGCAGAGTTTGTAGCAGACGGCGGGCCTGCCGAAGCCCGGCAAGCACCCTGTGGTTGCCGGGGGTTAGGCTTGCAGAGGCCTGGCGGTTGCAGTTGGAGTAACTGGCAGAAGGCTGGCCTGCAGAAGCCCTGCAGGCTCAGGTGCAGGGCCGCGTGGTCACCAGGGAATTTACTGGCCAGGGGCCCTGCAGGTGCCAGGTGGAGGCCTGTGTAGTTGCCAGGGAGTCGCCGCTGGAAGACCGGCATGTATGGTCACAGGGCCAGGCAGTTGCTGGTGGAGTTCCTGGCTGTTGGCTGCCCTGCAGAGGCCTGGTGGTTGCAGGCAGAGTTCCTGGCAGAAAGTGGACCTGCGAAAGCCCTGCAGGCTTGGAGTACAGGGCCGCACGGTCACCAGGGTAGTTACTGGCAAGGGGTGGACCTGTGGGGGCCCTGTGGGGGCCAGGCAGAGGCCCACACAGTCGCTGGGGGAGTTCCTGGCTAGGTGCAGACCTGCAGAGGCCTGGCGGTCACCAGCAAAGTTTCTAGCAGACGACAGACCTGCAGAAGCCCCGCAAGCACAAGGCTCAGGGCCAGGCAGCTGCAGGGGGAATTCCTGGCTGGGGGCGGGCTTGCAGAGGCCTGGCAGTTGCAGGCGGAGTTCCTGTCAGAAGGCAGACCTGCAGAAGCCCTACAGACTCAGGGCACAGGGCTGCATGGTCGCCAGGGGATTTACTGGCCAGGGGTGGACCTGTGGGGGCCCTGCAGGTACAAGGCAGAGGCCTGCACAGTCGCCAGAGGAGTTCCTGGCTGGGGGCAGACTTGCAGAGGTCTGGCGGTCGCCGTCAGAGTTTCTAGCAGACGAGGGGCCTGCAGAAGCCTGGCAAGCATGGGGTGCAGGGCCAGGCAGCTGCCAGGGGAATTCCTGGCTGGGGGCGGGCCTGCAGGCCTGGCCGTTGCAGGCAGAGTTCCTAGCAGAAGGCAGGCCTGTGGAAGCCCTGTAGGCTTGGGGAGCAGGGCCGCATGGTCGCCAATGGATTTATTGGCCAGGGCAGGCCTGTGGGGTTCCTGCGGTGCCAGTCGGATGCCTGTGCGGTTGCCGGGGGAGTTCCTGGCTGGGAGCAGACTTGCGGAGGTCTGGTGGTCGCTGTCAGAGTTTCTAGCAGACTATGGGCCTGCAGAATCCTGGCAAACACGGGGCACAGGACCAGGCACTTGCCTGTGGCTTTCCTGGCTGGAGGGAGGAAGGCTCACCACAGCCCCCCTGGAGTCTTTTCCCGGTGTGGTGCTTGTTCTGGCAGGCAGGGGTGGGGGCCCTACTCAGGGACCTCCTCCCTCAGTCTTAGTGGGGGTTAGGGTTCTGGTTTGTTAGGTAAGGGGGGAAGGGTGTACAGTAAGTTCAGAAAGGTGGGGAAAACTTTAGTTCAGTTTTTCTGCCTAGCAATAGAGTTTTCAGAGTCACACCAGGGTGCTCAGGGGAAGCACACCCCACTTCCGACAGCATTCTTCTGTGGGGTGAGATAAGAGGTCCACAGTTCATCGCTTGTCTGTAGAAAACCTGCAGGAGCAAAAGAGGAGAAGTAAGAGAAAGGAAACAGAACAACAAGAAACTCAGAGCTTTCTTGGGGGAGTGGACAGACACTCTTCCTTTCAGGTGACTTTTGTACCTGAAGCTTGCTTTCTTGTGGTCGCAGCCTGTTTTTGCAGAGGTGACCCACAGAAATCACTTCTCTCTCTCGGCTGGGCTCCAAGTATTCAGCTTAATTGTGCAGTTTCTGGTGGTTATCTTCCCTTTTGGACAGGAGCCTTTTTCAGAAGCTGCTTCTAGTCAGCCATCTTGCTCTGCCCCCCTCAACATGCATATATCTTGTATTATCAATGAACTGTTCACAAATGTTTTTCAGCTTCCTGTGGGTTATTGAATTTTTTAATGCTATCATTCAATTTTTTCCCCCCTAACTAATCTTTACAGATTTTGTTCAGGTTCATTTTCTAAAATTGAATAACTGGGATTGATTTTCACTTTATTTTGCTTTCTGTCTTCCCCTGGCATGACTTATTTAATTGGCATCATCATGTCAGGCAGAGAGGTCCTTGGGAGCTCCTCAGAAACAAGTTCTAAGGGGAGTAGACATGTGTTCATGCTGCCCACACTAGGGCTCACACTATAATGTACTATGTGAGGAGAGGGGGATCCAAAGAAGAATATGGTGGTGTTCTTATTGTCAAGTTGCTTGTAATCAAAATGGGGATACACATGTAAAGATAAATATTGATAGAAAGTCATGTATGCTAGGTGACAGAAAAGTAATATATGTGAATACAATGGGCATTCAGTGATGGGAATGATGATTAAGGCCTGGATAATTAGAGAAGAAAGAAGGGTTGAAACCCACACTCACTTTACTCTGTTCTAGGCACTTCTCATGAACCAGTAGCCATGATTTTATTATATTAAGAAACTGGTGAGGTTTATAATGTCATCTCTTTTTTGAAAATGAATCAGAGGAATCAGTGACATTCCCAGGAACACACAGTAGTAAATTGCAGATCTAGCATTTGAATAGTCATAGCATGTTTGGAGGCAAAAAAAAAAAAAAAAGAGATGTGGAGGGTCCCTATGGGGTATAGTAGAGATAATAGTGTTAATGATAAAGATCATATTGTATAATTCTTTGAACAACTTCTTAGAGTATGAAATATTCTATATTGCTTTCGAAAAATAACATGTTTACAGAAACATTCTATTTCAAACAGAAGTTTAGAAAATATATTCTAGGCCTCTTTGCCTCTTTGTCTACTTGCCCTGGCAGTGGAGGTCTGTTCACTGTCTATGGCAAACATATCTTTCTTTGTAAGCCTATATCTTGCTCTTACTCTGTAAACTTACCTTTCTCTTCTTCAATAAACTTTGTTTCATACTTGTTTCACCGAAAGAAAGAAAAAAAGAAAGAAAGAAAGAAAGAAAGAAAGAAAGAAAGAGAAAAAAAGAAAATCTATTTTATATACCTCTTTGCCTAGCAATTCCTGGTCTAGATATCTATCCCACAGGAATACTAGCAGAATGCACACAAATGTATCTAGAGGGGTCTTATTTATTATTTGTTTATTTATTTTTGAGGTGGAGTCTCAAGCTGTTGGCCTGGGTAGAGTGCCGTGGTGTCACAGCTCCCAGAAACCTCAAACTCTTGGGCTTAAGCAATTCTCTTGCCTCAGCCTCCTAAGTAGGTGGGACTACAGGTGCCCCCCCCCCATAATACTGGTCTTTTTCTATTTTTAGGAGAGTCAAGGTCTTGGTTTTGCTTAGGCTGGTCTCAAACTCCTGAGCTCAAGGGACTTACCTCATCAGCCTCACAGAGTGCTAGGATTACAGGTATGACCCACCACACCCAGCCTCAGCATTGTTTTTAACAGCTCCTAGCTTTTTCTCATTAATAAAATCTGATGTATGCTTAGGGGAATGATTTAATAACTTATGGTTACTTCCATGTTATGAACTGCGGTAGGTTGAAATAAGTGGGCCAAATTTTGGTGTCACCATGAAAACATCTCCAAGATATGTTAGCAAACATGAAAAGCATTTCACAAAATAGTGGATATAGTATGCCATTTATGAATACCTGGCATCTCAAAATGTATGTGTGCATATGTGCACACATGCATTGGGAAATACTTGAAAAAAATGCAGGACTTGAACAAGGGGACCTTCACATTTTGCTCTATATGCTGTGTTGTTTGAATTTTAATATAAAAGTGTATTATTTTATAAATAAAAAAGAAGAAAAATTCTCAGTCTTTTACAGCCTTGTTGTAAGGCTCATTTAATATAATAGCTGTAAAGAGTTTAGGAGAAATGCTAAATATATATAAAAGACATTGTTATTATGGCAAACCTCTCCAAATATCTCTTGCTAAGATATCTATTTACATTTCTGACCAAACTATAATTTTTTATATGATAGGAACATTTTCCAAAGTTGTAGGTTGCTAGGCTATCTCAGCTGCTTCATAAAGAATCACTGTGGTTACAATTTGAGATTGCTCTTGTCCTCTCAAGATTTTTATCTCCTGGTTCTTTTTTTCCACTCAGTTCTTCTACAGATTATATATTATTTGGGGGAGTTCTCTTTCCTTTTAGAGTTTCCTTTAGGGAAATTGTTCCCTCAGTAAATAAAAAGATTCATAAATAGGGTGAAGAGGTGAATGATGAGGATGATGACAGAAGGATCAACAAATATTTCTAGTTGATAGGGAGACATGACAGCAAATAGATTGTCCCTTGAATGGGAATTAATTTAAAGGTGATCAGTAAGTATTTAGAGTGTAGACATAAGTGAAAGTGTCCCGTGAGGAGAAACCAGCGAAGCAGCCTGGTCAGGCATAAGAACTGGCCGGGGTCTGGAACTTGCTTTAGCTGATTGTAGCATATGCTATTTGATAGGCTATAATGTTTTTCAGCCTAATCTAGGGCGTGTCTGATGCCCAGGAGATACTCCCATCATTACAATTTGAAGAGCCCTGCACATACTGCACATACACAATTACTCTTTCTATCACTGGTCTGCTAAACTATTTGCAGTTTGTGAGGATGGTCCACTATGTAGCCGATTTTAGTTAGTAGGAAATTTTAGGATCTGGGAGGAGGTGGGTGGAGGGAGATGGAAGAGAAGGATGACAGGAGGGAGAGGGGTTGAAGGAAGAGGAAAACCGAGGAGGTGGGGACCAGATCAAGGTGTTTTATCTGCCTCATCCACCTTAGAGGTACAAGAATAGTGAGAAGATTCTCACATTTGAACAGATTATCTAGGATGGAGTGCTAGGATTCACTAGGTGAGTGATGGGAAGTACCAAAAGTGGGTAAGGAGAGGGCAACTTGCATGGCTGGGGGCCGGCTGACAGCCAGGAGAAGCTTCTGGATATGGTGAAACAGTAAGAGAGAAACACCTAGGGCTTCACTCTCTAAGATGAAGATCTTACGGATCTTGGCTGTAAGAGAAATCCCACGACCTAAGCAGGTGTCAGGTCTAACCTAGGGGACTGCTTAGAGATGACACAAAGAGGCTGTTCCAGAAAGGGAACTCATGCAGAATCCCACAGGCATCTGAATCTAGACCAGCTTGAGCCAGGCACAATTCTGAGAGCCAAGACACCAGGGAGGCTCAGGTGAACCTGTAGCCACCGCACAGCTCTGAGGAGGTGAGAAGGGCCTGGTCCTCACACACCACCAGGGAAATCCCCACTCCCTGGTGTGGGCTCCTTGTGACACTGAGACATGAGTGGACAGCATTCTCTAGAGTTTCTCACCCATGATGCCTGCCTGGTTGGGGCTCCGGCCTTTCCAGTTCCAGATCCAAGGGCCCATTTTGAGCATTTAAAACCAGGCTGTGCCCTCCCTGCAGGCTGAGTTTGGGATTGATGTGGCTGCAGCCTCCAGCTGGCTGGGGAGGGACAGAGAGAGTAGGATTGGGCCATGAGCAAACTGTAGTCCCCACAGTATTCCTGCCAGTGCAGCCTGCCTGAGAAGGGCCTGCTGTCTCTGGTCCTAGGCCTGGCCATCATTTTGTGAACTTAAAGTTGTGCAGTGCCCTTCCCTTGGGCTGAATTTGGGCTGCTGAAGCCCTGCCTAGCTGAGGAAGGACAGGGGAGCCCAAGCTCTCCCACCTATTCCTATGACAATTCCCACTTCCCTGCTACATGCTGCAGTGAGAGTGGGATATAAACAGATTGCCCTCTCCCCAGCATTGTGGCCACACTATTTTCCTGGAAGAGGCCCCACCCTCTCAGATTTTAGGCCCAAGGTGCCCCTTGTGGAGTCTGAAGCTGGGCAGCCCAGGGAAGGATGTGGAGATGGGGATCTCTCCTCCTCTACTCACACAATGCTGCAGACACAGCTGCCTCTGTTCCCAACAGAGCAAGGGGAAGGGGAGCTAAATGGGACAGAAAGTTCCAGATCTGTGGGGGCCAACACTATGATAGTGCTCTATTCACTGTGCCTAGGCTCTGGGCAGAGAGTGTAGCTCATTTCTCTCCCTGCACAGACAGGCAGTGTGTTTGCAGCTATCTCAACCTAGGAATCTCAGCTGCTGGATCTCTAGATGGTTGGATACACAGCCACTGACCTCTGTTACCCATTCAGACCCCAGCAACCTTAGGGGACTGTTGGGTCCTGGGGGGGGGGAACTGTAAGACTTCTAGAACTTATGTGTTCAGGGCGGGCCACTTCCAGCCAAGAGGACAGTGTAGCATGCCAGAGGACCCCCATGGACATAGGAGACTAGGGCGCCAGCTCTCTACAATTTGGAGTTTTCTCCTCCCACTCCCATCCCGTGCTCACTGCTGCCAAGGTAGCTATGGCTATTTCTGCTTGGGACTCGTGAGGATTCCATAGGAGATGATTAAGCCAGGCACTTGAGAGAGGTGGTCTTGCCTCTTACAGAGTGCCTATCGCACCACAGAGCTTAAGGATTATTCCCTTCCCTCCAAAACTTGCAGCAAGCACTTTTGTGTGCCCTAAGGATAAAAGCTCCCACCTCCATTGAGGAAGGGCAGTACAGCGGTCCTCTTCCCGAGGAGCCTCTCTCTCCTGGGAGGAGCCTGCCCACCCAGATGCCAGGCCCTGGCACAATCACACCTACCCTGCTGGAACATTTCAGCCACAACCCACAGCCAGCATGGCAGCCCTACACTTGGTGGTTTGAGCTGCTTCTGTCACCTCTGCTGTAGCTGGGTGCTTTTATGTCCCTGAGGACAGACTCTACTGTCACTGCTGAGATAGGGAGGTGTGAACAGCATGTGTGTCTCACAGGTGCCTGCCACTTCTAATCTCATCAAGAGAGGTCTGCCCCTCCTACAGAGGCTCACAGAGCATACCCACTTCTCTTGCCTGAGCATTCTTGCAGAGCAGGAGACCACCCCACCCCCTCACTGTCACAGCCGGCGTCTGAACTTAGGGAGGCTTGAGAGCAACTTTGCCAAATGTTCTCAGTCTGGTCCCCCAATACTCAAAACATCCCATCTAAGGGCCTGGGAACTGAGGATTACCTAACCTCATCCACCCCTACTGCTGGCACCTGAACACTCTCCCAGCAAGAGTGTTCCTCTTGAACACTCCCAGAGTGACCTCCCAGACCTCCCAGGTCTGAGGTCAAATGACTCAAATTGTCAGCAATACCATACTAGACCTGCCGAAGCCAAAAGGCAGCATATGTTTTCTTTACACTGAGCCACAGAATTCACAGCAAAGGAGAACAAATGAACCACAAAGCTATCTGTTTTAAGCTGAGGTTTCAGATGAGAAGAAAACATCAGGAGAACTCTGACAATTTGGAAAAAAAGAACAAGCTCTTTTGACAACCCTGAAAGATCACATTGGCTCTACAGCAAAGTACTCCAAACAAAAGAAATTTTTTGAGCTGTCAGATATGGAATTCAAAATATGGATTGTAAGCAAGCTTAATAAGATTGATGAAAAAGTTGAAAACCAGTATAAAAGAAACAAAAAGAAATTCAGGACATAAATGAAAAATTCACTAAAGAGATAGATATTTTTAAAAACCCAGAACTTTTAGAAATGAAAGATTCATTTAGGGAATCTCAAAATATATTGGAAAGTCTTAACAACAGACCAAACCAAGCAGAAGAAAGAATTTCACAGTTTAAAGGCAAGGCTTTTTAGTCAATACAGTCAAGAATAAAGAAAATAAAGAATAAAGTGTCCCAGAAATATGTGATTATGTAAAATGCCAAACATAAGAATCATAGGTATAATTGAGGGAAAAGAGGGAAAAGAAAAAGGCATGGAGAAACTGAGGATATAATGGAGAAGAAATTTCTCCAGTCTTGCTAGAGACTTAGATGTCCAGATTCAAGGTCAAAGAACTCCTGGAAGATTCATTGCAGTAGAACATCACTAAGGTACATTGTCACCAGTCTGGCCAAAGTCAAAGTGAAGAAGAAAATCACACAAGCTACAAGATGAAAGATCATTAACTTCCAAAGGAAAACCCATCAAACTAACACTGGAGGGGATTGGGGTTCCATCTTCAGTCTGCTTAAAGAGAATAATTGTTAGCTAAGAAGTTTATGTCCTGAAAAAGTTATATTCATAAATGAAGAAGAAATAAAATCTTTTTCAGACAAGCAAAGACTAAGGAAATTTGTCACCACTAGAACTACCCTATAAGAAATGCTCAAAAGTGCTCTAAACTTTGAAAATAATGGTTATCACTAGTGTAAAAATACTCAAACCTAAAAACTGAGAGCTCTTACAAAATAATAACACAAAGGAGAATACAAATTGGGCAACAGTCAACCTAATAACTATAACATATCTCACTTATCAATATTAACATTGAATGTAAACAGTCTAAATGCTCCATTTGAAAGATACACTTGGACAGAATGGATAGAAAAACACAACTCATGTGACTGCTGTTTCCAAGAAATCATTTTAATTTGTAAAGAATCCCATGGACTCAAGGTAAAGGGGTGAAAAAAATATTCTTAGTAAATTTTAAAAAGTCCAGATTATACCATGTATTATCTCAGATAATGGTGAAAGAAAACTAGAAACCAATTTCAAGAGGAACTCTGAAAACTACACAAGCACTTGAAAATTAAGCAACCTGTTGCTAAATGATCCTTAGATCAGTGACAAAATTAAGATGGAGCTAAAAACAATTTGAATGACAAAGCAACACAAGGTACCAAAAATCTCTAGAACATAGCAAAAGTAATGCTAAGAGGAAAGTTCATAGCACTAAATGACAATATCACAAAGACAGAAAGATCACAAATGTGCAACATAATGTGGAACCTCAAGGCATTAGGAAAAGAAGAACAAAGCAAATCCAAAGCTAGTGGAAGAAAAGAGTAACAAAGATCAGAACAGAACCAAACACAATTGAAATGAAAAAAACAATACAAACGAACAATGAAACAAAAAGTTGGTTCTTTCCAAAAATAAATAAAATTGGTAGCCCACTAACCAGATTAACTAGGAAAAGGAGAGAAAAATTCATTTCAACATAGTACTGGAAGTGCTAGTTGCAGCAATCAGACAATAGACAGAAACAAAGCATATCCAACCAGAGAAGAGGAGGCCAAACTATTCCTGTTTTCAATGATATGATCTTATATGTAGAAAATCCTATACACTTCTCCAAAAGACTTCTAGAATTGATAAATAAATTCAGTAAAATCTCAGGTTACAAAATCAATGTACACAAGCTATAGCAATCAATGACAACTAAACAGAGAGTAAAATTAAAAACTCAATACCATTTACATTAGCTGTGAAGAAAATTAAGTACCTAGGTGTCTATTTACCCAAGGAGGTAAAAGATCTTTACAAGGAAAACTACAAAATACTGGTGAAAGAAAGATGGAACAAACAAATGAAAAAAGGTACCATGCTCATAGATTTGAAGAATCAAAATACTGAAAATGTCCATACTTCTCAAAGTGATTTACTGATTCAATGTAATTCCCCTAAAAATTCCAATGGCCTTTCTCACAAAACAATAATTCTAAATTTCACATGGAACCAAAAAAGAGCCCAAATAGCTAAAACAATCATAAGCAAAAAGAGTAAATGTGAACACAACACATTGATAGACTTTAAATTATACTACAAGGCCATAGTAACCAATGTAGCATTGTACTGGTATAAAAGTAGACATATAGAGCAATGGAACAAAATAGAGAATCCAGAAAATAAAACATACACCTATAGTCAAATGATCTTTGACATAACAGGCAAAAACACACTGGGGAAAGAATGCCCTGTTTGATAAATGGGGCTGGGAAAATTATCCACATGGAGAAGAATGAAAGTAGATCCCTATCTCTCACTATACATAAAAATTAACTCAAGATGGATTTTAGACTTAAATGTAAGACCTGACACCTTAAAAATTCTAGAAGAAAACATTAAAAAACTCTTTTGGACATCAACCTAGGCAAAAATATTTATGACTAAATCAAAAAAAGCAAATATGACAATAATAAATGGGCCTTAATTAATCTAAAAGTTTCTGTACAGTCAAGAAAATAATCAACAGAGTAAATAATTAAGCTGCACAATGGGAGAAAATATTTGCAAACTATGCATCCAACAAAGGACTCATAACCAGAATATAAAAAGAACTCAAACAAATCAGCAAGATAAAACCAAAATCCTCATTAAAAAGTGAGCAAAAGACATGATTCCAATTTTTTTTCAAAAATAGACAAATGGCTGACAAACATATGAAAAAATGCTCAACGTCCCTAATCATAAGAAAAATGTGAATTAAACCCACAATTAGATACCATCTTATCTATGTGAGAATGGCCATTATTTATAAGTCAAAAACGATCGATGTGATGAAAAGGGAACACTTATCCATTTTTGGTGAGAACGTAAAGTAATGGAATTTATGTGGAAAACACTTAGGATTCCTCAAAGAATTAGAAATAGACCCACTATTTCATCCAGCAATTACACTGCAAGGTATCTACCCAAAAGAAAAGAAGTTGTTATATCAAAAGGTCACAGGCACTTGTGTGTTCATCATAGCACAATTCACAATCGCAAAGATATATAATCAATCTAAGTGCCTATCAATTGATGAATGGATAAAAATATGGCATATATCTATCTATACCTTTGAATACTACTCAGCCATAAAAAGAATGAAATAATGTCTTTTACAGCAGCTTGAACAGACTAGGAAGCCATTATCCTAAGTGAGGTATTTATAAGTATATGCTAAGCAATGAGTATATGTGGTCATAGATAGTGCTATAACAGACTTTGGAGACTCAGAAATGGGGAACTTGAAAGGGGCTTCAGGGATCAAAATTACTTTTTGGTTATGATGAACACTATTTGGGTGATGGATACACTAAAAGTCCTGACATCATCACTATACAATTCACCCACATATCAGAATACCACTTACAAAAAAAAAAAATTAACAAATAAATAACAAAAACAAACAAAAGAAAACAATTAAAGAGTGGAACAGGAGGAGATAGGGTGGGAGAAGAGGCCAGGATGTGTGTCTAGATCACAAAAAAAAACAAAACAAAAAACCAGTTTCCCCCTCCATGGGGTAGTAGGGTTCCATTTTTTCCCTTTTTAATGTTAATTTTTTTATGACAGCTTTTACTTCTACATTGTCTGATTAGTTATAACTTGTTCCGATAATTTGTGTATCCATAATATTGTTTACTGCTACCTATTTTGTTAAAATCAAAATCATCTTTTATTGCCCAGACATTGAAGCTCTAATCACATAGAAATATCTGTCAGTATATTTTCTGCTAGGAAGTTTAGATAAGATATGGTTCAAATGTATTGATACATTGATAAGTGGAAATTAATTAAATAATTAAATGATTAAATTTAGGTTTATATTGTTGGTGTTGATAGTGACAGAATACACAGATTTCTTTTTTTCTTTTTTTTTTTTTTTTGTAAGACAGAATTTATTCACAGAAAAGAATACAGAAAACATTAAGGCACCTGTTAGAGGGAGAAAATTCTAGTGGGGAGAGAGAAGCTCTCTCCGTTTCTCTCCCAGTCTTTCCCCATCT
>CAUYON010065869.1:0-18211 GCA_963573935.1 Arctocebus calabarensis | reverse complement strand
TTTTTTTTTGAGACAGAGCCTCAAGCTGTCACCCTGGATAGAGTGCTGTGGCATCACAGCTCACAGCAACCTCCAATTCCTGGGCTCAAGCGAGTCTCCTGCCTCCGCCTCCCAAGTAGTTGGGATTATAGGCGCCCACCACAACGCCCGGCCATTTTTTTGTGGTTGTAGCCGTCATTGTTATTTGGCGGGCCCGGGCTGGATTCGAACCTGCCAGCTCAGGTTTACGTGGCTGGCGCCTTAGCCCGTTGAGCCACAGGCGCCAAGCTGAGGCAGTATCTTAAGCAGTGGAAATTGTCACATCCTGTGACTCGGCCAGGATTGGCGGGAGTAGGCCATGTGGTGCCTGCCCCCAGGATCAGCCTCACGAAGTGCTGGGCTCCTGTGGAAGAGGGAGGCATGTGGTGCCCGCCCTGTCCTTTCCTGGGTCCTGTTCAGGGCCCCTGCTCGGCTGTTAGGGCACGCATGAGTTCTGCCCAGTCCATCCCCCCTGGGCTGTGGCCAGGGCCACCTTGTCATGTCTGCAGCTATGGCTCTGGCCAGTGCGTGGTCTCTTGAGGCCTGTCGCTGCTGTCCCAGTCTGCTGCTGCCTGTGCTCTTGTGTCCCCAGCAGCACTCATGCTCCTAGGGACCAGGGCCAGCCTGCTGATCCCCTGGCACTGATAGCTGACTTGGGGTCTGCAGCAGGCAGCGCCACTGGTCAGGCAGAACCTTTCTGGGATAGAGACTGCTGGGGAGCACAGCTGCCTCAGGGCCAAGGCTGCCAGCGCCCCGTGATGAGGACTGGTTGTAAAGGGATGCCCGAGGGTCTCCTTGGCATCCAGACCTGGGGACCATCACGTGGTCTATCTGCACAGGCATGGTGGCCCTCCGCTGGTTGCTGGGGTGCCCGCGTACCCTGAGCTGCTCACTGGCTTCCGGTGTCCTCCCTGACTTCTGCTCTGAGGGCTTCGTATCAGTGAAACCAGCAAAACCAGTCAGTCACCTTGGGAATTTGGTTTTCAACCAGGAATTCATTCTCATGTTTTTGTTTTTAAATTGGGTTTTTTTAGGTAACAGCTTTACTGAGATGTTATTTATATACTATGAAATCTTTTCCTTGCAGAGAGTATACCTTAACAGCTTAGTATCTGCAGCTGTCATTCATCATCATCTCATTCTGTGACACGTTTGTCACCCCCAAACCCTGTGGCAGCAGCTGCTGCGCCCCAGCCCCTATGAGTGTGCCTATTCTCGACCTTGCATGAAAGCGGGACCATGGGCGTGTGGCCCTTTATGTCTGGCTTCTCCCACTGAGCATGAGTCTCCCAGGGCTGCCCATGTTGCTGCCTACATCAGCTGCTTCCTTCACCCTCCACGGAACCGATAAACCACATGAGCTTCTCATTCGCAGTTGATGGGCACTCGGGCTATTTCCACCCTGAGGAAGGGGGTGCTATGTGGATGTAGTTTCCAGTGACGATGCGTAGAGTTGCTGGGTCACATAATTCCTTTTCTAGAGCCCAGGTAGAGTGCAGTGGTGCCATCCTGGCTCCTTGCGACCTCAGACCGGGCTGAGGTGAGCCTCCCATGGTGCTGGGCCTAGAGTGTGAGCTACCTGCCTTCCAGCAGCAGTGGGCACATGTCCCTGTCAGTGTCATGACTGACATTCGCATCCGTTCCTATAAGTGATAGCCATCACCACGTGTGTGAGGTGGTAGGTGGACTGTAACTGAGCAGGGGGATGGTTACTAACCAAGTCATGGGCACTGGCTCCTGCGTCTCCCCTGCAGTACGAGTAGCCCTGGTCTCCCACCTGGCCAGCTCAGGAGCATGTGGGTCATGGCTGCGGCCTGTTCACCAAGCTCTGCCTCAGACTGTGTCCATGCTGTGGCCTTCAGGGATGCCAAGGCCTGGGTTTGGTGTCCATAGCCACAGGTGAGCCTCTGCGTTTGACCCTACTACCCTGCCTGATGAGACTCACTCTTTAGTGATAAATGAGCAGTGCAGAGGTGTTGCCTGAGGTAGGCCGGCCACTTCCCTGTCAGCTGCTGGGGTCTCCTTGGCATCCAGACCACATCCTGTGGTGCCCCCGCCACCACTCACAAGCTCCTCCCCGGGAATTCTCCACTGCTGCATGGGCCTGTCCCTGCGCCTTTGACTCCTGGGTGACATTGAGTGTGTCGGTTTGAATAGGGCCGCGCGCATGGTTATGTTTTGTCATACTTTGGGTCTGTGAACCACTGGTCAAGGTTGACACAGCCTGTGTCTAGGGGCCAGAGGCAGTGACCAGTAGTAGCACTGAACTACCAGGGAATGAGAGGGATCTTGGTTTGGGGTCCACTGTTCATCATCTTGTTAGTAATGAAACGGAAATGAGCAAGGTGGACGAAGACACTGCCCAGAGCTGCACGCTGAGGCTGCCTCTGGGCTGCGGGCATGGACAGGTTGGCGGCTCTGCCTGTGTCCCCCTCAGGTGGGCCTGCAGGGAGCAGTGCCCTGCCCAAGACTCCGGTGTCCCAGGTGGGGCTGTGGGAAGTGCAGATGTGGCTTTACCTGTCTTGTGGTCACTTGGCCCCCCACGGACAGGTTGTCTGACCCGTTGCTTACCTTGGTCTTGGGTGCTGGCACTCTACCATGAGGCGTGAGCCTCCTGAGAGGTGGGCAGAGGAGCAGCCTCTCTTGCTCTGAGCACCCACCCCATGCAGTGTTGGGAAAAGGTCTTCAGGGTCCTCCTGCCAGGTCTCCTCTGACCCTGGCTCCTTGCAGGCCTGGGATGGGGCCCTGGGATATTGCCCCCACGTCTCAAGTCCCTGGTCCTGGTGGCCCCCTTGGAGCTCAAGCTTCTTCTCTGGCCTTGGCAGAGGTCAGGACTGTTCCAGGGATTACAGGGCCATTCCTGCAGAGCTACAAAGCCCATTGGTTGATTCAGCTTTGCTCATTGTTTGAGCAGGGCTGGGGAGATGTCGTGGGATGCAGGGCTCTTGGGGAAGCAGAGCCTGTGGCATGTGGACCCTGCTCTGGTCTGGAGGGTCAAGGTGGCTCAGGCAGCCACCCTAACCAAACCCATGTCCAGCCTAGCTCTGTATTGCCAGTGTCCATGTGTGTCTGATGGCCGTCACCTCCTTGTGCCTCTGCGCCCACCCTCAGCCCAGGTCACTGGGAGGTTCCAGGATTCGTCCTGGAAGGTACAGTAGATCTTTCTGGAGAATATTTGCTGAGCTCATGTTGACCCCACAAGGGGATTGCAAAGATCACCTGTGGCAGTGCGCAGAGGCCGGCCAGTCTGGTGGGCCCTTGCTCTGCTCTGAGCCACTGTGTGGTGGGCAGGAGTCTGCTCGGGACATTGTCTTTGCTCCGTCACAGGGCACTGGGTGTTCATAACCTGTCTCTGCTTCTGCAGCCTACCCAGGCCCTGGCCTTGTAGATTTGGTATCTGGGGCCAGAGCTGCCTCCTGCCTTGGCCTGTAGGCCTTTGGGGCTGGTTTTGAGGATATAGGAAAGGTCAGAAACCAGAAGCGGCTGGTCTGGACCCCCTCAGGATACAGATGCTGCAGTTTTGTTGTAAGTGCAATTTTGTCCCAACTGTCTGCCCTGCTAGTGATGGTGACCTCCCAAGCCTAGAGGGGGTCTTCTTCCTGGGCTAATACCACTCAGGTGGAGGGCACTCCCTCCAGCCTGTTGGGCCACGCGTCTTCCCTGTTTGGCAACTTTCTCTTCGTGCTGTTCAGGAGACCTGTGGACTCAAGAGCCCCATCCCAGGGAACCAGCTGCGTTTGACCCGTGGGGCTGAGGACCAGGAGACCCTCCCCACCCCAGGGGTGGAGCTTGCGGGCACTGGGTGGGGTGTGGAGCCCAGGCCACCACGCCGCTCTTCTCCAGAGTCTGCATGGGTCCTGGGGACAGGGAGCTGCCCTGCCTGAAGGTGCCTCCCTGCCACCACACCAGGCAAGTGAGTGTGGCCAGGCCCGCGTGTTCACCAGCCGCGTCTGCAGTGGCGCTGGGTCTCCTTGGGCATCCTGAGGTGGGTGCATCCCTGCAGCTGGAGGCGTCTGACACTTACCCTCCCACCCCCTAGAGGTCTTTGAGGTTTCTCAGATGCAGCAGCAGACGGTGCAGGGCTTGTGGCTTTTCTCTGAACTGGCTTCCTTTCCACGCCTGCCACAGCGGCTGCTCCGGCAGGAAGCTCCACCCTGGGCTGGTGTCCCCAGCTGGCCCTCTGCACTGCCCTTGGGGATCCCACCTTCCCTGCCAGGCACAGGCGTGGCCTCTGTGGTCAGGGCTGTGCCAGACGTCACTGAGACCCACTTCCCCAGAGCAGCCAGCTGCCCCTACCCTCCAGGGCTTCCTCACCAGGGTCTGGGTGTCCTTGGTTGGCTGCCCGCCCTAGCCCGCATCTGGGTCCCTGAGGGGCTGCAGCCTGGCAGGCCGGGTGGTGAGTGCTGTACACTTGGCCGCTTTTCTGGGGGAGGCCAAGGGCTGTGCTGGGAGCTTTCCCTAGGATCTAGACTGTCCCTGTGTCTTCAGCTTTATGATGAAAACCCTGTTATTTTGGGTGCCATGGGGCCAGTACACCCTTTTCTCCGAGCAGCCCTGTTTCCTCACTCTGCCCCCCAGGCTCTCTGGCTGGTGACGAGAGAGCCACCACTTTCACAGCTTGCTCCTCAGGCACCCCGGGAGGATGAACGGGCTGCCACCCTGCAAAGGGCTGTCCCAGTGCCCACACCACAGAGGCGCGGCTGCATTGGTGCTGCAGACCCTGGCACAGTGCCCTGCTGTCTTGTGGGGCTTGGAGGAGGGTCCGTTTTCCAAAGACCCTTCTGGTTTTGATTGGGGACAGAGTTTGTGTCCGGATTGCATCATATAGGTGGACAACTCAGGGATCTGGAATCTGGGGTTGGGGTGGGGGGGGCTTTTCCCATTGCTCCGTCCATCCTGAGGGGCTGTAGTGCCTGCTGGCACACCACTGTGCTCCTAGGCCAGGCCCAGTGGCTCTGGTTCCTCCAGTGGCAGAGTTGGTGAGAAGGAATAGCTAATGTGGCAGTGCCCGTGGAGCTGGGCTTGCTTGGTGTGGTCTATACACATGTCCCCCTCCCTGTGCAGCTTACCCTTGGACCCCACAGGTGGCTATCAAGCTTCTGGTACATGCAGTTGCCCCTCTTGGGCCTTCCTGAGCTGGCCAGCTCAGCTCTCAGCCTCAGCACTGTCCAAGAACAGGCTCGGTTCTGGAATATCAATCTGGAGGAGCCATGATGGGGGTGCAGGGCAGGGAGTGCTGTGGATAAGCAGGGCAGGTCTGCACCACAGCTGTGGGGTTGAGGTCACAGTGTAACAGCCCCACAAACCGCACAGCAGCGACTGCTTTGTTCAAGGTGGCCTCAGCAGTGTCCAGCTACCTCCTTGCACGTGGTCTGAGCAGCCCTTGTGGCCCATCAGTGCTCAGGGAGCCAGGTGTGTGACTGGGCTTGCCAGGCGACTGACAGTCTGCCTTTGGTGCCCCCAGAGCCCAGAGACACCAACAGGGTCTTTTGTGTTGATCACAGGTCTCTTCCGAGCCCCCGGCCTCCATAAGACCCCAAACAGATGACACCTCTCCCCAGTCCCCTGCGCCTTCTGAGAAGGACAAGCAGTCGAGCTGGCTGCGGACCTTGGCTGGCTCCTCCAACAAGGTGCTGCAAGGGGCCTGTGTGGGGTCCTCGGGGAGGTGGGCGCTGGGCCCTTCTCAGAGCCCATGCCGTGGCTGGGCACTTAGCCGGGCCTAGTCTCGGGTGTGAAGTGCCTTGTTTTTCTCCTAGTCACTTACACAGGTGACTCTTTCTTGACAGAGCCTTGGCTGTGTCCACCCTCGCCAGCGCCTCTCCGCTTTCCGACCCTGGTCCCCTGCAGTTTCGACAAGTGAAAAAGAGCTCTCCCCACACCTCCCAGCCTTGATCCGAGACAGGTGAGTGGTCACATGTGAGCTTTCAGAGAGTCAGAGGTGCTGCCATTGAGTGTTGTGTGCACGGGACACACCAGTGTGTTTGCAGGCCAGGCGCCTAGACTGCAGCATCTTGACCGAGGCAGTCAGGAGCGCTGGCTCATTTGGTTGGCATCAGAGTGAACACATCTGGAGCTTTCTAAGATGTTCTTATGTGTAGAGTTGTTGCCTTATGTGGGGGCCCTATATGTCAGGTGCGTCCTCTTGTGGGTGTGGTGGTTACTTTGTGTCCCACTCTGCCAGGACACCTGGCTGGCAGAAAACATTTATGGATTCCTAGTCATTGAAAACTTGATGTGAAGATTTAGAGTTGGGAGGGAAAGTACTTCCACCGTAACCCTTTAGAGGGAGCATGTTCTGTGCCCGGATCTGTGTGGTGCTGAGCCTATATGGTAGTGGGTACCAGGTGAATCCTGGTGGGCAGAGCTGTCCCTGCTGACACACCTGTCCCTCCCCCCAGCTTTTACTCCTACAAAAGCTTCGAGACAGCCGTGGCCCCCAACGTGGCCCTTGCACCACCAGCCCAGCAGAAGGTTGTGAACAGCTCTCCATGTGCCACTGTCGTCTCCCGTGCTCCCGAGCCTCTCACCACTTGCATCCAGCCACGGAAGCGAAAGCTGACCATGGACACACCCGGAGGTCCAGAGATGCTTGCGCCTGGAGCCGCCCCAGAGGAGGACAAGGACTCGGAGGCCGAGGTTGAAGTTGAAAGCAGAGAGGAATGTAAGTGTGAGTTGATTTCCTTTTCTACTCCTTGTGGGAATCGGTGTGGCAGTGGCACTGGCTGGAGGGATTTGGGGGATACCTGGGGCCCATCACACCCTCAGGCAGAGTCCTCTTGCCCCAGCATTCCCTGGGTCCCCTTGGAAGCGCCCGCGAGTCTCTGAGGCAAGGAGCTCCTGGCGCTTGTGTAACATGGTCTCTGTCTCTGCTTCTTCCTCAGTTACCTCCTCCTTGTCCTCGCTCTCTTCCCCGTCCTTTACCTCATCCAGCTCTGCCAAGGACCTGAGCTCCCCGGGCGTACACGCCCTGCCCTCGGCCGCTTCAGATGCCACAGCCCATGCCGAAGCCCCCAGCGGGCTAGAGGCAGAGCTGGAACACCTGCGGCAGGCCCTGGAGGGTGGCCTGGACACCAAGGAAGCCAAAGAGAAGTTCCTGCATGAGGTGGTCAAGATGCGTGTGAAGCAAGAGGAGAAACTCAATGCGGCCCTGCAGGCCAAGCGCAGCCTCCACCAGGTGAGCCGCACAGCTGCTTCTGGCTACCGTGAACCCTTGATCCCTTTGAGGAGCAGAGACCCCAGGGTATCCAGTGTGGGCCCTGCAGTTTGCTGGAGCACAGCCCTCCCCGTTGGGGCCCCACACGACACATCACACGCCCTGCATAGCAGCCTACTAAGGGAGCAGGTGTGTCCCTCTAGCATGATGGAGACTGGGCTAGGAACAGCTATGCTGAGATGACTCTGTGGTCTGTGTGCGGAAGCAGACACTCGCATGCTTGCCAGCAAGGCCTGGCATCTGCAGAGTATGGACTGAGGGTGCACTTCCCAGCCTTGTGTTCTAGAAAGCAGTGACCACCAGACCTCCTAAGCCAGAAGGAGCAGGCTTGGCGCACACGGATGGAGACACGCACAGACACGCATGCACACACCCCTGCCTGCACACGCTGCCTCCAAGTTCCCCATGTGGCAGTCTTAGGGCCTGTGCCTCCCTAGGCTGCGGGGGTGCACTGTTCACAGTTGGTGGATTTGGGTGGGGGGGTGTGGGTGGCTGGGCCTTCACTGGGCAAGCCCGGCAACTCAGCATTGCTGAATCTGCTGAATTCACACCTCCCCATGTCTGGCAGCTCCAGGCCAGCTTCCCCCCCACACCCCCTGGCGTGGGCTTTAGCACAACACGGCCCTGCAGCCCTCGGAGCTGCAGGGTTCAGACTGCTCCCAGAGGTGTGAGTCCCCGCAGGACTGCAGCACCAGCACCGTTGTCTTGGTTCTGGTTGGAGGTGTGATTTCCCACATGCATATTCATGAGGCGTGTTTACAGCACAGGGTGTGAGTCACACGGTATTTTAACAAGTAGGGGATGGGCTCAGAGGCACCTAGGCCTCCGTGTGTCACCAGCTGGTTGCGTTGGGAGACCCTGGGCCCTCACATGGTGGGATGTCTGAGGTCCCCATTGATGGGAGCCAGCACAAGCGTGGCTCCTGCCCTCCAAGGGAGACAAGGCCTTTGCATCTGGGGGCGGGAGGTGAGTAGAGGCCCACTGCAGACTCAGGCCAGACTCCACCCGGCCGCCGGTTGCACGAGCAGCGGGGATCTGGGAAGAGCCACTGGCCTCTGGCAGGCGAGGGCGCTGGGAGTGACCCTGACCTGCCGGCCCCCAGGAGCTGGAGTTCTTGCGTGTGGCCAAGAAGGAGAAGCTGCGGGAGGCCACTGAGGCCAAGCGCAACCTGCGGAAGGAGATCGAGCGTCTGCGGGCGGAGAACGAGAAGAAGATGAAGGAGGCCAACGAGTCGCGCATGCGCCTAAAGCGCGAGCTGGAGCAGGCGCGGCAGATCCGGGTGTGCGACAAGGGCTGCGAGGCGGGCCGTC
Organism: Arctocebus calabarensis; assembly: GCA_963573935.1. Lineage (NCBI taxonomy): Eukaryota > Metazoa > Chordata > Mammalia > Primates > Lorisidae > Arctocebus > Arctocebus calabarensis. The sequence goes on along the minus strand of CAUYON010065869.1, from coordinate 9,670 downwards.
TGCGCGCCAAGTACTCGGCCCAGGTGCGCGGGTCGGGGGGTGAGGGGAGGTAGCAGAGCAGTCCGGGTCAGCCGAGCCCAGATACCTTAGGCTGACTCCGGCGCAGAGCCCGGGGCTGGGCCTGTCCTCTGTGTGTCTGCGGAGGACCCCGGGCTGGACCCCAGGTGCACTCCCAGAGGGGCAGATGGGAGCGGATCTGCTCGTGGCGAGGGTAGCGGGGTGGGGTGGCTGTCCTGCGCCCCGGGACGCCGGCCGGGCCATTGACCACACAGTGTCCCTTTCAGATCGAAGACCTGCAGGTGAAGCTGCAGCATGCGGAGGCCGACCGGGAGCAGCTGCGGGCCGACCTGCTGCGGGAGCGTGAGGCCCGGGAGCACCTGGAGAAGGTGGTGAAGGAGCTGCAGGAGCAGCTGTGGCCGCGGCCCCGCGCCGAGGCCGCGGGCAGCGAGGGCAGCGCGGGCAGCGCCGAGCTGGAGCCGTAGGAGCCGTAGGAGCCTCGGCCTGCTCCGTGCGGCGCTGACAACCGCGGGTGCTGGAGGAGCGTGGCGGGCGCCGCCCGGGCCACCCTGCGGCCCGCACAGCACAACGTCTTACTGTGCCTATTACCAAGCGAGTGTTTGTAACCACATACTTCGGAATCCACTGCAAAATTTTTTACTGGCCAAGTTGGAGTGAGCGAGCCATGTCCCCCGCTGCAGCCGGGACGGGGCCAGCTCGGAAGCTTCTGGCAGGTTGTCTGCTTGCTAGAATGTTCTAACATTTACACTTTTGTTATAAGCTATTTAAAACCAATAAGGAGACTTGACATTCAGAAAATCAACAAGTTTTTTAATGACTAACTTTTAAAAGCCCCAACACATGACGCCATCTGAAGACCCGAGATGGAGTGGGGGTGGCGCTGCCCCCTCCCCACCGGGGAAGCCATCACAGCTCATCTGCGCCCGCGGCTGCGTGAGGACAGCAGGGGTTTTTCTTCAGAGTCTATTTTTTCAGCGACAAGGACCCAGGTCTTCCTGCTGCTGCCAGGAAGAGTAGGGACAGTGCCGCGCGCTAGATGAGCCGAAACACTGCCCGCCTTACCGACGCCTGCCCCGCCCGCCACGTGGCCGTGGATGCAGCCCCACCCCGCGGGCACCTGCAAGGGCGCAGCTTGCGGGGCCCCTCGGCTCTCCTGTGCCCAGGCTCTGCCCACGCCGCTCCACCGCAGGGCCCCGACGTGCGTCCGCGGCGTGGCCAGCGGGCACACCTCAGCCCTCTGGAACACGCGCTGCTTGACCACAGCGCCCTGTTCAACTCCGCAAACATCGCTCCTTCTGTGTGGGGCTGAGGCTGCAGCATTGGAACAAAACACAGCATTACTTCACTTTTTCTTTTTTTGTTTGTTCATTTTAAACGTATATTTAGAACTGCACTTTGTCAAAAATCTTCCCTTTTTATTCCCCAGTTAACTGAGGTTTTTACCAATTTATAGAGCAGTTCAAATCCTAAGTGCTCGCGTGCTTAGAAATCCCCTCTGGTGCTTGGTTGAACAAGGGAATCACAAGAAAATGAAAATGCAAAAACTGAACTTCGGGGGTCGTTCTGTGCCTTCCACCATCTTGTACAGCAAATCCTGACTCTCCTGTCTTTTTACCCCCAAAATATCTGTCTTCAGTAGCGACTGAATTTGCCACTATCAAAATAAGTTCCTTGCGTTTATTCCAAATAATCTCGTTTACTCTCCACTGTTTATGCAAATTATATAAGGTTCTTATGCCCAAGCTTGAAAAATGATTTTCCAGTAGACAAGAGGCGGCTACCCATCCTAAAATTATGGTATTTATTTGCGTAAGAAAGATCTTACAGGAATTCTTTGCTTGAATCATCCACACACCCTCGCAGCTGTGAGCACTGAGGAAGATGGGCGTGTGCAGGTACAGACGGCCTCCAGGGTCCTCAATGCCGGCAGCAACCAGCAAAGACCAGAGACTGCCACGCCCTTGTGTGGTGACAAAATCGTTTGTGGGGTTTTGCCCTTGGTTTACTGAGGGGGTCCTGGTGGCTGTGGACCCTCCCTTCTAAAGTGCAATGCAAAAGGGACATCATGTATATGCAGCGTTTGTTTGGAGATTTTTTTCTTTTGCTTTTGTTTTTCTTTTGCAATTATTGCATATGTATGCATGGGATTTACACCTCTGCCGTAGGTAGACCCGTCCATGGGCATTATTACCGTGTCTTGTAAAGGGTCGTCGTGCAACATGCAGAATGCTGTTTTTAGCCTTGTTTTACCAGTTGTGTTTTTTCAGTCATTTCTTTAAGGGAAACTAAATGACTTAGTTGGAGCAAAGCTTTACGTGTGTTGGCTTCTGTGTGGCTGTCCTATGTCCCGAGTCTAAACTCAGTGAGGTCCAGGCCCTGCCTAGGGCTGCCAGGCTTGCCCCGGCCACCTTGGAGTTTCAGTCCTCAGAGAAAGATGGGCTTTGCACATCACCTCATCTTCCTTCCTAGGGGTTGCTGTCAGGTCCACACCTCCACTTGCCTGTCGTGTCCCAAGTGTCTTTGGAAAGAGCTGTGTCTACAGTGGTGACTCTTCCCCAAGAGCCAAGTGGGTTCAGTCTTGGAGAGGTCCAGACAGTGTCACCATTAACCCACCTGAGCTTGCCCTCCCTGCAGGTTCCCTGGCCCTGGCCAGCCTCCCTCCGCTAGGGTCCTGCAGGAGTACCAGGAGCCTTCCTGGGCAGAATCCTGCTGCTTCGGTGTGGGCTGTCCTGAGTCTTTTCCCTGGGTGAGCCAGGGGCCATGGAGGGTTCCTGGCTGCTTCCATCCTCGGCCAGAGTCTTGACGGGCAGCTCTGGACAAGGTGTCCCCATGCCCCAAGGGGCGCGCCTGGCTCCTCTGAGGTGTAGCTGCAAGTCATTTCTTTCCAGAACAAGGGAGAAGAGATCATTCAGCAGGCCTCTGGCCCCTGTGCGTAAAAACACCATCTGGGTGATTGTGTGGTCAGTTTCATTACTCATTTCTATGCTGAAAGGTTTTTAACGAAGGGAAAAAAACAACAGCAATAACATTCATATCCATGGAGCAGCTAACTCGTAATACCTGCTTTTCGTACAGAACTAGCCAATGTAAAAACAATTAACGTGTAAATACTTTTTTTTTTTCATTTTACACTGTTGTATTATACGTGTATATGGTGGTTCCTTTTTTCAGAAACTCTTTTCTTACATGATAGTTGTCTTGTTTTCTGGGCTGTTTGTAACTGAGGAAAAAAAATGCTCATCTGCCAGAGGGGATGGAGAAACCCCCTTGGCCAGTTTCCGTGCGCCATGTCCTCCCCGCGGGTGCTGAGCGCCAGCCGCGCGGATTCTCCCATCAGGTTGGGCCTCTGTGTCCCTCCCCACCCTGTCCACAATCCACCAGGGTCAGGGGAGGTGTTTTTGTTCTTGCTTTAAGGCAGGAGTCACAAATGACTTTTTGTTTTCAATTAAGGAAAAAAACCCGCCTCTACCTTTATCAGCACCCGGAGCTCCCTGCACCCGTCCCTGCGTCCTATGCTGCTGCTAATGACAATATGATGGCTTACTCTGCTACTCGAAAACTATTTTTATGTAATTAATGTATGCTTTCTTGTTTATAAATGCCTGATTTAAAAAGAAAACAAAGAAAAAGCTTGGCATATTTATCTATTTCGCTGTGTACCTGTTAGTCCTTTTCCCCAGCCCCCAGCAGATGACATTGTACAATAAAGGACTTTGCGAGTACCATGGGACGGCCATGCGTGTGCCCCCACCCCTCAGGCAGGGTGGCTGACTCCAGAGTCAGCCTGGGGAGGATCTGAGGGCAGGAGGAGGGAGGGCCACTATGCCACTATCTGCAGGTCAGCTCATGGGCCTTGCTCTTTGTTCACATGGGCTCAGCGAAGACCATAGGTGGCCATGCAGCCCAGGTACCTTCTGCCCACGTGATTCCCTCCAAGCTGGCTAAGGCCACAGAGGTTTTGTTCACGTTTTGTAAAGCTTGGATCCTCTCCTCAGAGCCATGGATGCTAGCTGCACGGGGGGGTCTCCCCCCAGACCCCCAGGGATAGGGGACCTGACCCTCAGGCCATTTAATCAAGAGCCTTGCCCTCCCTTGTCTGAAATTCCCTGTTGAGGTGGGGAGAAACCCTCCCCTCATGTGCCACATGGGGGCTACACTGCACTGCCCTGCCTCTCACACTGCTGTCCAGAATGGCTCACAACCCCTGACGAGCTCCGGGGAGGCTCTGGGCCAGACAGGAACCCCAGTCAAACCAGGAAATCTTGGACACCGGGATGGGGGGGGATGGTGGGCTTGAGGGGTGCAGATGCCTGAGGGAGTGCTGGGTGGAGCAGGTGCCAGAGGCTTGTGAGGCCCTGTCCTGGGCATGTGCCCTCTGTGGGTGCAGACAGGTGCCAAAAGCAGAGCCATCTCCATGTGGCTGGGACTCACCCTTGCTGGGGCATTGCCTCCCACCCCAATGCAGGGTACATGCCTATTGCAGGAGGAACACCAGCAGGTCAAATGTCACGGGGTCCCATGGAAAGCGGTGGGGAGAGAGGCGGGCAAGGCCATGGCTGGGCTGTGTGGCTGTTCCTGTGGGCAGTGTGGGCATCTGTCCACCAGGCTGGAGCACCATGTGGTCCTGTGGGTTGGGGGCTTAGGGTGCCAGTGGCACGTCCTGGGGACATGGGGCTTGGCTTTGTTTCCTGAGCTGCCTGGGCTTCACTTTGAGATTCAGCTTTGGGTATAAACTCAGCGTTAAAAGACTCTGGCAACCCCTGACCCCAGGCAGATGGGGCCAGCAGTCTCCCAGTGTCAGAACCTCCCTTAAGCTGTTCCAAAGGGCCTGGGGTTCCCGGGATGAAGGAGTGATCTGGGTGGGCGACAGGAGCTAGTCCTCCCTGCCCTGTTCCAGGCCTTCCCTGTCCACACTGGCCAGGGCCTCTGTGGGGACTTGATGGCTGTCCCTCCAGCCTTGGCTCCCTGACTGGCAGCTCTCAGCACCCTCTCTTCTTGCTGGTGCCTGCTTCCAAAGGCCAGGGAGTGGGGCTCGGGCTGGTCCCCATCTTTCCCAGCTCAGGTCTCCATCCCCAGGAAGGTGGCTGGTGAGCACAGCACATTCTCAGTGGAAAGCAGACATGCTCCCCATCAGTCACCACAAGAGTCTGCCCGGGTATAGGGCTGCGGTCCGCTCTGTGCAGGCTCAGCCGTGGGCAGCAGCTCCTCCCTGCTCTGAGGCCATGGTGGGGGGCTGTGAGCTGGATGTTCATCTACCCACCCTTGCCCTTATCTGGCTCCTGGCCCAGGCCTGGCCCTACCAGCCCTGCTTGTCTCATCAGCCAGGAGGAGGTAGCCCGGAGCTGCAGGTCACCCAGGGATGGGGAGGTTTCTACCCACTCTGCTGGGGGGCCTCCAGGTAACTGGTGGCCCTGCTCTAGGCATCCTGCAGTTGGAGACCCCACAGAGAAGAGAGGGGCTGGCCTGCCCTCTCCCCAGGACACTGTGCCCTTGGAAACAGGTGGGAGTTGTGATCCTGAGGTACTGGTGCTGGGGCTTGCATCAGGGCAGCCTGCCCCCCACAGAAACTCCCACCCTGCTTCAGGCCACCTTGCAGAGGGGGTGGGGACAGAATATCTGGGGACTTGATGCTCACCCCTGCGACTCCATGCTCTTGGTGACGCACATAGCCATCTGTGCCCAGCCTGTGCCAAGCAGGTGGGAGCCATGACGGCTGGGGTACCTAACCCTGGAGCAGGTGGCCCCAATGCAGGGGGGAGGTGGGGAGGAGAGGCCAGCCTGACTCGTCTTCACTGTGTCCTATGCTGGGCCAGGTGTCCAGCTGGGTTGGGGATGGACCTTCCTATTCCTGTGGCCAAGCCTGGCAGCTCTCACTGGCAGGAAGCTCAGCCCAGGCTCTGAGCCATACTGTTCCGGAAAACTCCAGGTCCCAGGCACCCATGGGAAAGAGGGAGCTTGAGGTGGAAGCAGAGGACCCACACCATCAGGCCCAGACAGGGCCATGCCTGGGCTGACTGTCCATTACATTGTCAGACATGGGGTCCAAGAACTCAAATCCCACGAAAACATGCCCAGTGGGCCCCTGGCTGCCCAACTCAGCCCAGAAATGGGGGCACACAGTCCTGGGTTGTCAGGGAGCCAAAGGCCTTGGAAAGGCCCTGGTGTAGGCCCAGCAGGCTGCCACGCCAGATCTCTGAGAGTCCCATGTACTCCGGCCATTCAGTAGCCACTGCTCTGCAATATCTAGCCATCTCCTCTGGCCTAGCTCTGTCAGATTGTCCCTGATAGCCCCTCCTCCAAGTTGCATCCTGGTCAGCCAACTTCTGGGAAGGCTGAGGGCTGGGAGAAGATGGGCACCCCGAGAGGGCATGCTGCACTCCTCCCTGCCTCATGGAGATGAGGCCCACCAAGGGCCATGCCATGGAGGGGGCAGACCCTGGGCAGCCCTAGGAAGTCGGACTGCTGGTCCCAGAGAGACATCCTGTATGGATGGGTAATGTGGTCCACACCCCAGTCCCTGTTTCTAAGGACAGTCTCATAAAAGGCAATGGGGGATCTGGAGAGATGGGAGGGGCTGCTGTTTCACTCTGTGACCTCAGGGATGTGCGGAGGACTAATGCTGGCATCTGGAGTGAGCCTCTGATCATCCACGTTCCCTGTCTCTGGACAGGCCAAGAGTTGGGGGATCCCAGGAGGTCAGGGTCCCTCCGGCCAAGGGAGCCTAGTCCACGTCTGGAATGCTCCCATGGGGCACCGAGTGGCCGGGTAGGGGGGGACAGGGGGGTGAAGCGGGCACTCTGTGCGGGACAGACTCTGGCGCTGGGTGCCCGCCCCACTCTGCACCCCTGCGGTGGGGTGCCCAGAAAACCCTGCCGGGCCTCATCTTGTTTCTGTTTCTCACCAGGGCTGCGCCCAGAGCCCCGACTCGGGCGCACGCCAGGCTCCTTCCCGGGCCTCCCAGCATGCCTAGGGAAGGGCGGCGGCACAGGCTACCCGGGAATCGCAGCGTTGGCCCCGGGACAGGCTGAATCCTACTCCTTCCGGCCGGGCCGGAAGCCAGACTGACGGGGTGGAGGGCGCCGGGAGCCCTGGCCCGGAACCCCCCCGCGCTACTCGCTACCCGCCTAACGCTGTATGGGGGTCCCTGCGCCTGCGCGGCCCCGCCCCGCTGCCCCCTAGTCGAGCCTGGGAGTCCCCGGAGGCGTCCGGCAGGCAGGCGGGAAGGCCGTGTCCTGCGGGGCCCGTGCATGGCCCTCCCCCGGCCAGCGCGGACGGGGGTCCTTGGCAGTCGGGGCTTCCCGGGAGGGCGGCCGCCAGACACACACCCGCTCCTCGCCGATTCAGTCCCCTCCCCGCCGCTTCCGCTCCCCCGCCCGCCGCCCGCGCTCCCGGGGCGGGGCTCCCGCCAACTCGGCCGCGCGCCTGGGATTCCGACGGGCGGGGGCGCCGCGGCTTCCGGCGGGGCGGCCCACCTCCCGCGGCGTCTGGGGCCTCCGCTCCGCCACGGCCGCGGTCCCGAGCGGGGTGGGCTTCCTCCGCCTTCCTGCCTGCCCGCTGGGTTGCCTGGCCTCCAAGGGCCGGTTCGCCGAGCGGGTGTGTCAAGTGTCGAGGGAAAGTTCGGGCACCCTTTGGCCAGGCCTGGGGCGTTCGTGCGAAGCAGAACCGGTGCTCTGGGTGCGCGAGGAGTGGGGGAGCGGCTCCTGGGGCCCCTGAGGAACGGCTTCCCCGTTCTGTCGGCGAGGGTCGGTGTACGCCAGGTGCTCCCCGCAGCTCCTGTACTCCAGGCCGTGTGTCAGGGTCCCTGGGGGCTCCCCGTGACCACCCCGCACGCAGGCCAGCACACCCAAGCCTGGGACAAGTCACTGCTGGCAGAGTGGGAGTCGCCTCTTTCTGCTCGCCGGCTGCTCTCCTGCCTCTACGCCTCTCCCCTACACACACCCACCTCCGCCCACCAGCAGGGACCTGGAGTGCGGGCTCAACCCAATTGCAGGAGACCCCAGACCCAGAAGGCCACACAGTAGTGTTCCTACTCCTACCTACCCTGCCCTCTAGGCTGGCGGCCATGACCATGGACTCACACACCCTGCCAGTCTGCTGGAGCCCTTGCATCCTCTGGGACCCTTACGTTTCCCCCAGGCAGGCTGCCTACTGAGAGCTCCCTGGAAGAAGAGGCTCCTCAGGTCCCTGCCCCTGCCCAGCCCTGCCTGGCAGTTGTGTAGATGATCCCTAAGTTAGTGCCCACACATCTCCCCTGCGGTGCTCTGGGTATGCTCCTGTTGTTCCTGGGGTCCCCAAATGAGAGGCATCATGGGGCCCTCAGTGTGAATGACTCGTCCAGTGGAAGAGGCGCCCTTGAGGATAGGTGAAGAAACCTGCCCAGGCTCAGGGACGATGTGGCAGGTCTCTGGACACTGGCTCTGGCACCAGGACGACCCAGGCCTGGCAGCTGGGGGCAGGGTGACCAGGGGAAATCCTGGGGCCAGTGCCTCGCTGTTGGCACTGGTCCTGCAGGCTTGGGAGCTCCAGGGCCCTTTGTGGGGGCCCACGCCTGGCTGTGGTTGGCCCCGGGACCCAAAGAGGTTGGGGAACTGGGGTAGGTAGCATCCTCCTCTGTCCCCCAGGCCTGCTGCTTACCCTGGGTCCCCCAGGAGGAGGCTCCACAAACAGGCCACTATGCTGGGGCTCTGGAGCTGCTTTGTCAGGGCACCCTGTCCTGGCTCCCAACTGTGGTTGCCCAGAGAGGGCGGGTGGGCAGTAGAGGCACCAGGAAGAGGGATGTCCAGAGTTTTCAAGAATGACAATGTCGGTTGGCACCTTTGGCTCAAGGAGTAGGGCGCCGGCCCCATAAACCAGGGTGGCAGGTTCAAGCCCAGCCCTGGCCAAAACTGCAAAAAAACAAAAAAGTGACAATGTCTACATGGGGGACAGAGAGGGCAGCTGGTCCTCACCAGGCACTGGCCTGCTGGCTGAGTGCTGTCAAGGCTGCCTGGTTAACCACTGACACTCTATTTACAGTCCCCACCAGAAAACATGTCCTAGGCCATGGTGATGGGGCTGCCAGCACACTGTGAAGCCTAGAAACCTCACACCAAGGCAAGCCAAGGCAGGCACCTCTGGGCCCCAGCAGGGTGCCCCCAGCAGTTTCCCCAGGCTTGCTGAAGGGTCAGTGGCCTGGGCCTGGGCAGGCCTCTCCCCACTGCTCAGAATCCCCACCCATCCTCTGAGCTCCCCTTGCCAGCCCTGTTTGGGGTCCCTTCTATCAGGGAGGCCTGGATGGCGATCCCCTGTTCTGAGGAGACAGAAGCAGGAATAGGCTGGCATTAGAGCTGTTTGCTGGGCAGGGGTCTTGCTGAGACAGGCCTAGTGACTCCTGCTGATACTACCTTGGGGGGCTTCCCAGGGCATGCTCTGAGCCTGCAGGGGGAGGCAACACCCTCCCTCCAGCTTTCCTCCCCTCTGTCTTTCACTGTCTCCCTCTGTCTCTCTTCCTCTCTCTGTGTTTCCCTGTCTCTTTCTTTTTTTTTTTTTGAGACAGAGCCTCAAGCTGTCACCCTGGATAGAGTGCTGTGGCATCACAGCTCACAGCAACCTCCAATTCCTGGGCTCAAGCGAGTCTCCTGCCTCCACCTCCCAAGTAGCTGGGACTACAGGC
>CAUYON010065859.1:0-16544 GCA_963573935.1 Arctocebus calabarensis | reverse complement strand
ATAAAGTCTTTCCCCAGGCCAATATCTTCCAATGTTTTTCCAATTCTTTCTTTGAGGATTTTCATCGTCTCATGCCTTAAATTTAAATCCTTTATCCATCTCGAATCAATTTTTGTAAGGGGAGAAAGGTGCACATCCAGTTTCAGTTTTTTACATACGGATATCCAATTCTCCCAGCACCATTTATTGAATAGGGAGTCTATTCCCCAGGGAACACTCTTATTTGGTTTATGGAAGATTAGACAGCTATAAGTTGTTGGTTTTATTTCCAGGTTTTCTATACAATTCTAAGTATCTATGTCCCTATTTTTGTCCCAGTACCATGCTGTCTTGACCACTATGGCCTTATAATACAGCCTAAAATCTGGTATGGTGATACTCCCGGCTTTGTTTTTATTACTAAGAACTGCCTTAGCTATATGGGTTTTTTTCTGGTTCCATACAAAGTACAGAATCATTTTTTCCAGGTATTGAAAGTAGGATGTTGGTATTTTAATAGGGATGGCATTGAATTGGTAAATTTCTCTGGGAAGTATAGACATTTTAACAATGTTAATTCTTCCCAGCCATGAGCATGGTATGTTCTTCCATTTATTCAAGTCCTCTACTATCTCCTTTCTTAAGGTTTCATAATTTTCTTTATAGAGATCATTTACCTCTTTTGTTAGGCATCCTAAGTATTTCATTTTCTTTGAGGCTATGGAGAAGGGAGCTGTGTCTGTGATTAATCTCTCATCGTGACTGTTGTTGGCATATACAAAGGCAACTGACTTATAGACATTGATTTTATATCCTGAGACATTGCTGTATTTTTTGATGACTTCCAGGAGTCTAGTAGTTGAATCTTTGTGGTTCTCTAAGTATAAGATCATATCATCAGCAAAAAGGGGGAGTTTGACCTCCTCTGCACCCATCTGGATGCCCTTTATTTTCTTGTCTTGCCTAATAGTATTGGCTAGAACTTCCAGCACTATGTTGAATAGCAATGGTGACAGAGCTCAGCCTTGTCTGGTTCCAGTTCTGAGAGGAAAAGCTTTTAGTTTTACTCCATTCAGTAAAATATTAGCTGTGGATCTGTCATAGATAGCCTCAATCAGTTTAAGAAATGTGCCACCTAAACCTATAATCCTCAGTGTTCTAATTAGAAAAGGATGCTGAATTTTATTGAATGCTTTTTCTGCATCTATAGAGAGGATCATATAGGTTCCCAATTTTAAACCCTATTCACACGTCTATAAATAGTGGCTTCATTAAATTCAAAATCCGAGCTAGATGTGCCTTCTATTTCCAGTAGAAACTCTAATTGATACAACAGGCATGTCAGAGACTGATAAATGTTTACCAGTCCTATTTCCTTTTCCTGGACGCAAAGGAAGACTACATTTTCCATTCTCCTTTGCAGTTAGGTTGAGGCTGTGTTACTTGGTTCTGGTCAAGGGGATGATGGAAACACTCCCAAGCCTGGCCATAAAATGCCCTGTGCAATTGAGCCACAGAATGGCTCTTCCATGGATCTCTTTAAAGTTGCAATGTCTCAAGCTGGAAGAAGCTTGGATCCCTGAGTCATTACTTGGAGGAAAATTGCCCAACTGTATTTAACTATGATATGAATAAGAATTAAATATTTATAGTACTCTGACACTGAGTCTGAGGGTGGTTTATTACAATAAATGGGGTTAACTACCTTGACTAATACAGCAGAAAGAAAAGACCACCAAAAACAATGGAGTATCCAAGGCATAAAAATAAGGAATTATGGGATAAGGAATTATGGGCTGTGCGTGGCTCACACCTGTAATCCCAGCTCTTGGGGAAGACTAACTGGCAGGATCACTCAAAGCTAGGAGTTCAAGGCCAGTCTGGAAAACATAGGAAAACTCCTACCTTGATAAAAAATAAAAAATAAAAATTAAAGAAACTTTTTTGATTTGTGAAAAGAGTAGGAATTTGGATGTCAAAGTCAAATTTAAATCCAGGTTTCACCACTTTTAGCTATGCGATCTTCACAAGTTATTTATCTTTTAACATTTTTTCATATGTTAAATGGGGGAAATAATGCCTGTCTCACAAAATTCTTTGGTAGATAGATGATTTATTTATTAGGTCATAACTGGTATTCAGTAAAAGTTCCCTCCTTTTCCTCTCAGCTGTGAGTTCTAAACTCAGTCCCTCCAGTGACTAGTAAATGATTTCAGTCTCAGGGGAGCATTTCAGCTTTTGAGTGTCATTTCCTAATCTCTAATGGCAGAGGACAATTCATGTTGCCATGAGCATCCAGGTAAATGGATTTGAATCTCTCCAGGAGAGAGGGATTTCCTTTAGGGTTTAGATGTGACCATTTCCTCTTAAACTTCTCTGCCTTTTAGGCCCCATCTTGAAGTTTACAGGTTGCTAATACATATGTTAAATCAAACAAAATTGGTACTTCAGGGTCCCAGTGCCATCCCTTACTTCATGAAAAAATGTGGATCCTGTGGCTCAAGTATCTTCTGATAAATGAATGAGAAAGATTCCCCATGGAAACTTCTTTTAGCATCAGAAGGCTTATCTGTACATTCACCCACCCATTTGTCTATCCAAAGAACACTTGTGCAGTGGTAGCATGTGTGTGGAACATCTGTAGGCCCTGCAGTAGATACGAAGAGAGATCAGACACATCCTGCTGTAAAGCGCTTAGGTTCTAGCAGAAGAGACGATAGCTTATCTTCCTACACAAATATAAGGCAGACCAAGAAGTGATAACCATGAAAGGTATAGAATTCTATGGAATTCAGAGGAAGGGAAATCCCTTTTAGCTGGAGGGATCAAGAAGCATTTGAATGAATCTTGAAGATGGGGCAGGATTGAACATATGAAGATGAGGAAAGGTTCACACAGGAGAAACTGAGAGATGTGTGGGGAAATGGTGGCTAGAGCACAGGTAGCAGAAGGGGAGTTTAAGGAAACAGCTTTAGAAATGTCACCTGAGAACAGATTGCGCAGAACCTGAATTGTAGGCCAAGACCGTTAAGATGAGGGTGGAGACAGGTCATCTAAGATTTCTGAGCACTGGGGTGATGCGTGCCCTGAGAAGGTTGGTTGAAAAGCTGTGTGCAGTGCAAGTCGGAAGCAACAGGGTATGGGGACCAGCCATCTAGGTAAACCCTAGTGTGTGACTCACTAGACCGGAGGCTGTGAGAGTCTAGGGAATGTTGGGAAGAGTCACTTGACATGTCCGTGTTATGGAGCTACCCTCCTTTTTCCAGCTATGTCAGTCCCTGTGGGGGGAAACTCAGAAGCCACACAATTCTTGCCTCCTGGGTGTTTGGAGTATGACTGGAGAAGCCAGTCATTGAAGGGAAGCTTGTCCTTCCTGAGCCCTTCCCTTGCAGCCTGTTGGCACAGGCATGAACTGGCCTCCTCCTCCCTGTCCCAACCCGGCACCCATCAACAGCCCTACCTCTGTCCAACAACGTCAGAAGAGAGGAGTTTAAAGTTTAAGACGTGGGCTTCTGTCCACGCTCACTTAACAATCGTTGAATTAGTATGACACCTACTATATTCCATGTACTATTCTAAGAGCTTTGTAAGTACCACGCCATTTTATCCTTGTAACACTCCTACAAAGTAGATACTATTATTGTTCATATTTTATAGATGAGAAAACTGAAGCATGGAGAGATTATAATTTTCTCAAGGCCGTACAGCTAGTTAGTAGCAGATCTCGGGTCTGGAACCCAAGGCATCTAATCCTGGAATCCCTGCACATAACTGTTGCCCTGTGCGGCCTCCCTCACTGCTGCGTTCTCTCTGGCCACCTGCAGGCAGCTGTGGCAGTGGTGCTAGAGTACAGACTCTGACATTCACTACGTGTGGACCCTGGGACCAGGAGTTTAACTTCTCTAAACATCAGTTAGGGAAGTTCCCCATCCATAAAATGGCGATATTAATTACACAGTGTTTCCCTCATAAAACTGTGACATCAACTTCCTCTCCTGTGAAATAGGCTCATCCCCACGCTCCAGGCTCTGGCTGATCTCTAAGTAATACCCTCCCAGTCTTGTGATCCTGGCAAGTGTAGGGGTGATAATTCCACGAGGAGCTCAAAGGAGGGACAGATCAATAGGGGCTGGGGTAGTCAGGGTTTTGTGGAAGAGGTGGACCCGAGAGCTTTTGGGCAGGCAGAAGGGAGAGAGAGGTCCTCTTCTTGCTTCATGCCCCATAAACTTCATCCTGACTGCAGGTGGCCTCCGCTGGCCCATTCATCAAGCCCAGTGATTTCTCTCCAGGGAGCCTCCCCCACCTTCTCACGCCAGGATGTCACACAGCCACACCCAGGGGACCAGCACAGCCTCAAGCTGCTGGGTGCCCTGACTGAAACATCACCTGCCCTTGGGGCCCAGTAACCTGAGGCAGTCTCCTTCCTGGTCAGAGGATTGCATTCCATTTGTCTTTATCAACTAAACAACATCAGTGTAATACACCCCCAGCAGACTGGAGGGATTGTCTTGAAATCAAGATGAGGCTCCTGTCCGGGGTTGGGGCCCACAGTTCTCTCTGGAGAACAGTCCATGTCCACTTGTGAGTGAGATTGTGGATGAGGGGTTGTCAGAGGACTCCATCTCCTCCCTAATTATCCTCATCCCCACAAAGTCTGACCCAGCTAACTTCCCTGGTCACCTGGTTAGAAAGAAACCTACCCCTCTCCATGCCACCCCCAAAATGGCTCCAGCCGCCAACTGCTGCCCGAGGCCTCCCTGTTGAATCCATGAAGGGCCATGGCCATCTTCCTAAGCCAACGAGGTTTCCACAAAAGGGTGAAAGGAAAGGAGAGAGGTCTGAGGGCCTGTGAGCACATGACAGGCAGCCTGTGGGAATTGAACTTCATGCCGTGTGCCTTTAATCTGGCCTCAATTTTTCACTCCCCGTTATTTTTTTTAGGGCCTTTCTCTACTCCTTGAAAAGCTGAATGGTGATGTTATTCTTCAGAACAGAGGCCATCTTCCTATTGCCTCTGTTGGGAAGGTGGCATATTTCCTTTTCTCTCAAGGTCAAGCTAATTTACTCCCATGTGAGGGCGCGCAGCGCGCTGGTCACGGATGGAGCCGGGCTCTGACAGATGCTGGGGGCTGCAGGAGCTCCCTGGAGCTCCCAGGCAGGAAGCTGCCTCTCCTGGGCAAGAAGCCACTGTGGCTCCAGGCTGAGAGAGGGAGTGGGGGAAACTGGAAGTAGCTGCCCCTTCACAAACTCTCCTCATTATCAGTGTGCTGGGAGCTCGTCCCTCCAGGCCTCAGTTTTTCAGGGTCACTTAGGAGTAACCCAGCCTCATTGGTGGCCATTCTCAGGCTCCAGATCCTGGAGCTGCCCTCAGATTCTTCTGGTTGGGGACAGGAGGGTCACCACTTCGGGTGTCACAGCAGGTTTGCCAGCGTCTTTCTTCTCATTGCTACCAGTATAGGCTGTGGGAGGGAATGCAGGTCTCCTTCCATGTAAGGAGACTTACAGTAAAGTCTTATTTTACTTTTTTTTTTTTTTTTGAGATAGAGCCTCAAACTGTCACCCTGGATAGAGTGCCGTGGCATCACAGTTCACAGCAACCTCCAATTCCTGGGCTCAAGTGAGTCTCCTGCCTCCGCCTCCCAAGTAGCTGGGAGTACAGGTGCCCGCCACAACACCCAGCCATTTTTTTGGTTGCAGCCATCATTGTTGTTTGGCGGGCCCAGGCTGGATTTGAACCCACCAGCTCAGGTGTACGTGGCTGGCGCCTTAGCCCGTTGAGCCACAGGCGCTGAGCCTCTTATTTTACTTTTTAAGTCATACCTTGGGCAGTGTCTGCGGCTCAAGGAGTAGGGTGCTGGCTCCATATACCAGAGGTGGTGGGTTCAAACCTGGCCCCGGCCAAAAACTGCAAAAAAAAAAAAAGAAAAGTCATACCCCACAGGTAAGATCTTGGCTGGGTATTGTGGCTCACGCCTGTAATTTCGGCAATTTGGGAGACTGGCGGATCATTTGAAGCCAGGAGTTCGAATGGTCTGGACAACATTGCAAGACCTTGTCCCTAAAAAAATTTTTTTCTTTAAATTAGCCAGGCGTGGTTGCACCGGCCTGTAGTTTTAGTTACTTAAGAGGCCACGGCAGGAGAATTGCCTCAGCTCAGGAGTTTGAGGTTGCACTCCAGCCTGGGTGACAGAGGGAGACCCTGCTTCTAAGAATAAAAAAACGTAAAAAGAGCTTGTTTCTTTCTATGTTGCCTTATTTTCTGAAAATGAAAGGTGATTGCTGCTGCCCACATTGTACCGTGGCCATAAGTAAGGAGGTGCCTTTCTATGACGAGAAGGTTTGCTCCCTACTTGGTTTTCCAAACGCTCCCTGTAAGGAAAAAGCCCCCAGTCATAAATGACTTAGAACCTCATTTAGTGCAGACCCTCATTTTCTAGATGAGGAAATGAGACTTGGACACTTGGGAGCCTCAGAAACGTGGTCTTCGAAACACTTCCCAGTCACCTTGCTCCTTCTCTGTGGCCTGAGAAGTGTTGGCTGCTCTTTATCTTCCTACTTCTGGGATCTAGCTCCATAATCTTGAAAAAACATACCCAAAACAAAGAGATGACGCAAAAACCAAAAAGGGTAGTATTTCCACATCGGAGACTCGTAATGGAATGACTGTCTCCATCTCCTCAGTGGCTCCACCCTGAATTCCTCGGGCCGTCTGGGTATCCAGTTCCGTACGTGCTGGATTCTGGCTGTCTGCTAAGCTTAGCTGCTGTTGCTTCTCTGGCCGCAAGAACAGCTGTTTGCTGCCAAAGGAGACATCTCAACTCAGGAAGCCCCTTCCCTATGCTGATCCTCTGTCAGAGGAACCAGGAACGTGGCCTGCTTTCCAGCGTTGAACTACAGGACATGGAAGTTGTGGCTTCTTGGTTGTAGCTTCTGGTCCTGAACTCGGTGCTGCACAGACCCAGGTATGAGGGTGACTGTGTTGGGCCTTGTGCAGGAACAGTAAGCAGAAAAGGAGAAGAAGAAACAGGAAGGTGGGTGTGGTGCAGCACAGAGAAAAATGGGTATAGACAGCCATGTTTCCCAGAGGGATGGAGAGAAGGGCCTTGGCTCTTGGTGGCTCCTAGTCCTGTGAGGCTCTGCGTGACTTCTTCCCCACCTGTGGCCACATGGATTTTTACATCCCCTCTCTCCTGTCCTCTGTTTGTATGTTAGTTTTGAGACAGAATCTCACTCTTTCATGCTGAGTATCATAGCTCACAATAACCTCAAACTCTTGGGCTTGATAAATCCTCTTGCCTCAGCCTCCTGAGTGGCTGGGATTACAAACATGTACCACAACACCGAGCTAGTTTTTCTATTTTTAGTAGAGATGGGGTCTAACTCTTGCTCAGGCTGGACTCAGACTCCTGAGCTCAAGCAATCCACCTGCCTTGGCCTCTTAGAGTTGTTAGGATTACAGGGTGAGCCACCTCGCCCAGCCACTCTTGTCCTCTATTCGTATTGGCTTTTGGCCCTTGCAACCACAAATTCCATAATCAGAACATCTTGTAGTGCAGCTCACATGTGTAAGTCTTGTTCCTCAAATCAGGAATGGGCTTTCAAAGGCCAGACATGAAGGTATTAGTTTCTTGAAAAATCTTTCCAGGTAACTTGTAGATGTGACAGCTGTTGAAAGGTTAGGCTGAAAAGCTTTCTGGAAATCCAGTTCTATAAATCCACTGAAGCATCAGTTGGCCCTGAGGAAGCTCTGTTGAGCTCTCCAACCCAAAGCTTGCCCAGTGCTAACCGTCATTGTGATTTTAAGGGAAATGAATTCCTACATGTCTTTTTTTTTTTAATTTTTTGAGACAGAGTCTCACTATGTCACCCTAGGTAGAATGCTATGGCGTCACAGCTCACAGCAACCTCAAACTTTTGGGCTTAAGTGATTCTTTTGCCTCAGCCTTTCAAGTATCTGGGACTATAGGCACTTGCCACAACGCCCGTCTATTTTTTGATTGCAGTTGTCATTGTTGTTTAGCAGGCCTATGATGGGCTCAAACCCTTTAGCCTCAGCATATGTGGCTGGCGCCCTACTCACTGAGTACGGGTGCCAAGACGAATTCCTATGTGTCTTGTGTGGGTATGATTTCCCCAGGCCTCCTCAGCTGGCTGGCTGAGGCAGGACCACAGGACTGCAGAAACACCAATGCTACCAGCTTACATGGCACCTCACCTCCGGAGCCGCTCCTCTGCTATTTCTGTGGGTTCCAGGGAAGTGTCTCACTTCGGAAAACTGAGTTTCTCTGGGGACCACTATCTTCTTGATCTACTTTCTACCTACCTTCCAGTCTACCCTCTGTCACCTTCCTGTGGCCCCCTCCTGCCCTTCCCCCATGCCACCAGCAAAGAAATCTCCCAAGTGCAGATCTTATCATGTGATGCCCCTCCCCAAAACCCTCTGTGCAGACACTGCTAGTTGCCTATTCCTCCGTTGTCCCCCCTGCTATTCCATCCAGCTTTGCTGGCTTCCCATCGAAGATGTAGAAAGTGCCAAATACCTGCCATCCCAGGCTCCCTTGGAGCTACAGTATGGGATGTAAACTGAAAGGAAGACTTCTGAGGGTCTTGGAGAAATATATTCCTTCTTGGTGCAAAAGCCACGATGGAGAGAACCTCCCTCCTATCTTGCTTTGGGGCTTTGTGTGTTTAAGCTGTGATGCGTGGACTTGGATTCCCACATTGTGACCATGGGAGGAGGCTGGCCCAGAGCTTTCTATTGATGAGTTCCTGAAATTTTCTACCACTGGACTTTTTATGATGTAAGAACATTTAATGTCCTTATCATGTAAGCCACTTTTACTTGGACTGTCTGGTGTTCCTTGCATGCAAAAGTCCAAATTCCATAGAGCGGGTGCGTAAGGCCTTTGTTGTGAAAGTCGCCTGTAGGGAAAGGGCAAAGATGTTGAGTGCTGGCTGAAACTGCAGAGAAGACTGTGTGAAGTGACACAGAGTATTAATCTAAATAATCATTGTAAATATGGGTGCAAACAAAGTAAATGCCAGGATAATAAATATGTGATATGTAATTTGTAAGCTGTAAAGAAACTCCTGAGAGTGGAAAGCATCTATTTGCATGCTGCCCACTGTGAACATGAGTGTGACTTTCCCATTCCATTGTTTTCATTAGCATTACTTTCCTGCTCCAGAGGACTCATGTTCAGGAAGATAAAAATTGCAAAAGAGGTTCTTGTTTATGCGATGTTAATGTTAGGTGTCAGTGTGACTGGGTTGCGGTACCCCTCAGTCTAGGTGCTGCCGGGAGGTGCTTTTAGATGTGATTAACATTTTCATTAGTAGGCTTTGAGTAAAGCAGATTATCCTCCCTAATGTGATCGTGTCTCATCCAATTAGTTGAAGGCCTTAAGAATAAAAGACTGAGGTCCCAAAAGAGACAAGAATTTTGCCCCTAGACTACATCTGGACTCAAGACTGCAACATGATTCTTGCGGAATTCTAGCCTGCCAGCAGCTCTGTAAATTTTGGATTTACTAACCCACATTTTTGTATGAGACAGTTCCTTAACACCAATACCTCTCTGGTTCTGTTTTCTCAGAGAACACTTGGACCTGTTAATAGAAAGCTTTCACAGACTTCGAAGCCCTTTCTTCAACATCCTCACTTAGCTGTGATAATCAACTTTTTATCCGATTTCCCCTTGCCTTCCCTGTCCACTGAAAGATGGGCTTTACACCAGATTTCAAGATTTCGATAAATCTTGAGATTCACCCTTCCCTCTCTGAGACTTTATAAGATTCTTTAAGTTGTAGATGCTGATAAAATGCAAAATAATTCTTGTCTAAAGATACTATAGATATAAAGAAATTCGATATTATAGACGTATAAATAATTTCTATCAGGGAGAGTCTCTCAACTTACCAAATGTGGAGGAAGCCAGTTTTGTCATTATTTGAAAACTTCAATATTCCTGATTTATAAATATGTCTATTCTTTACATTCTCCTTAGGATTGGTTGTAACTTCAACCTGATTGCTTTATCAGCAATAAATTAAATAAAATTTTTTGTGTGTGTGTTTTCTTTTTTTTTTTATTGTTGGGGATTCATTGAGGGTACAAGAAACTATGTTACACTGGTTGCATTTGTTGGGTAAAGCATTAAATAAAATTTTTAACATGTTTATGTCATGTCTTTAGAGGAGTCTTGACATGAAAAGCTTTTACCTTTTTTATTTTGTCCAATTGTTCTTCAACATTCATTTAGTTTTTCATTTTGGAGGGATGACAGATTAACGTAGGACAGGAAGCTGAAGTCGGCAAGAAGAGAAGAACATTAGGCATTGCTCTTAGCCAGAAGGCCTCTGTTTCTTTCTCTGTTTCTCTGTCAAGTAAGTATGATAAGAGATTGGGGGATAAAAGAGGGAACTCTACCATCTAGCTCTGTGAGTCCACATTCAAGGACATCACGGAGTGCAGCTGCTTTGGAAAAACATATGTCACACACACTTTTTTGGCTTTTTGTGTGTTTGGAGGGATGACACGGAGCCTGTCTTTCCCCCGTACCTTTGGACTTCCTCCTTTGGTAAGTTAACTCCTACTCAGCGTTCTTGCAACTTACACGTTCTTCCTTAGTGTTTCTCCCCACCTTCGTACTTATCATCCTCCCATGTTTCTATTTCTCTGACTCCCAGAGAAGGGTATAAGTCTTTTTATTTTTATTTTTTATTTTTTGAGACAGAGTCTTACTGTCACCCTGGGTAGCATGCCATGGCATCACAGCTCACAGCAACCTCAAACTACTGGACTCAAGTTATCCTCTTGCTTCAGCCTCCTGAGTAGCTGGGGCTACAGGTGCCCACCACAACACCCAGCTACTTTTTCTATTTTAGTAGAGACAGGGTCTCGCTCTTGCTCAGGCTGGTCTCCAACTCCTGAGCTCCTGGGATCCACTTGCCTTGGCTTTCCAGTGTGCTGGGATTACAGGAGAGAGCCACTGGGCCTGGCCTGTGGTCTGTGTCTAGTTCATAAATGGCACCTGGCACATGCTAGTCATTCAATATGTTTCTTAAATAAAGAAATAGATACACATCTCTTACTAAACACTTTGAAATGTTATCTTTCTCTTTTATGAAAAGGCCATAGGATGATTTTCCAGGTATATTTTGGGTCAGATTTTTCCTTTATCGGGAAACTACACAGAAAGGGACGTCCTTCTAACAGTCCCCCTAGCAGTCCCCTGTGAAACGTCGTTCCAGCGGTCACGTGCTCAGGCTTTCCAGCTCTTAGGTCTCAAGGTTGCAAAGCTCTTTTGTCTACAACACCAGAATGGTATCTGACATATGGCTGAGAATATTCTCCTTGAGGTCTGAGATGGGGACGAGAAGAGGACTCAGGCAGATGTGCTGCTTCTCTGCAGAATTCTCTCAGGTCCTGGGGTTGGATGTGGGGCAACGAAATCCATCAAAAAATTGGAGTCTCCTGAGGGACCTACATGACGTTGGAGAGACAAAGACCCTTCAAGAAAACTGAAGAAGAACTGGAAAAACAGGAAAGCGGCAACAAACCTGGGGGGTGGGGGTTTGATTCATTTTATTTTGGAAGGATCTGGGATCTGGTAGAGGGCGAGGCAAGGAGGAAGCAGGTGCTTGGATCCTTTTTGTCACTTTGGAAGGAACGGCCCCTATGGGGTCCAGGAGATGGGACAGAGAGATCACAGCATTTGCTCACATCACTGCATCACTGCTGAACATAAGCAAAGTGAATTGGTTTGAAAACACAGTATTTGTAACTCTTCCACTGTTCTTTTGGGGGCGGACTTATGCTTGTGCTGTCTTCAATTGCCTTCTTCGGGGGAAATTAATCAGCTGCACAGCAGATCGAGTTGCTGGGGTTGAGGCTTGTCATATGAACAGGAAAAAGCAAGTGAGATCTCATTTCTCTCTTCATTATTGGGCTTCACTTGAGCCACCTGAGAATTTTGCTTATTGACGAGGCCTTTCATCTACGCCTGTAGAAAATTACAGGGCCGAGTAATCTGATCATTCTACTGCGCTATCTTTCTCTCCCCTTTCCTTTTTTCCCTTTGAAGATAGTTTGGCCAGAAGAAATGGGATATTGCTCTATTTTTCATATCATCATCCAGTAGAATGTCTGAAATTCTAAGAGAACACCGACCTGGCCACTTTAAAAGTTTTATTTTATTTTATGTTCAAATTGGCAAATCATGAATGTATATATTTGTGAGGTTACAATGTACACATTGCAGAAAGATCAAATCAGGTAAACTAACATATTTATCACCTAAAATATGTATTATTTCTTTGTGGTGAGAATACAGTGCATTTGAAATACACAGTACATTGTTTTTAACTATAGTCACCGTGTTGGGCAAGAAATCACCAGAACTTATTCTTGCTATCTGAAACCGTGTACCCTTTGAACAACATCTCCCTTTGCTCCAAAAAGAACAAACAAGTAGTACTTCTTTGCTTGGGAGAAAAAAAAACTTCCTGAAGGCCCTAGCAGACATCTGTGGCAAGAGGGAGAAGCTGGGAAAATGAGAATTTAGCCTTCATGGCTTTGTCGGGGAGCCCTCCCAAACGAGGCTGGGAATGTGTGCTGCTTCCACTAGTGTTGAGTCTCCACCAGCATCTGCAGCCTTGGGGCTGAGAAACTCTGCCTTCCTTCTGCTTTGGTGCGTCACCATCCTTGCCACTTCTCCTCAGACCTGTGGATTTTCTCTAATGCCTTGGACAGGCCTCTTGCAAAATGAGAGAAGCACACAGCTGTGCAGGGGACAGAGGTGTGCCAAGGAGGCTTTGGAGGCTATGCCATCAGGGTGGGGTCACATTTGGAACCACACTAGAATACCATATTGTCACTCCCAAACAAGTGAAAACCAGGACTGGTGTGAACCAGGCTCACACGCTGATAGTTTGGAGGGCCCAGTAGACCCCCAAGGATTCATCAGGGGAGAAACTCGGCTCCTGGGAGCATCAGCTGAACTCAGAGCCCTCAGAACAAGTTGCTCACTCCTTCAGCGCATCCTGGTAGGGCCCACTGGAGCATAATGGGAAGGAACCCCACAGGAGCACACAGGGGGTGTGAGAAGGGCCAGATAGCGTTTCATGTGCATGTGGAGTGGCTGACTTCCCTCAGAGACGCCTTGCTGGGTCTGCAGAGTGGGACGAACAAGCCAGTCATCTTCTCAAGCCCGGAGACTCTCGGGGGCTCTCTCTGCACCCCTTCATCCCAAGCCCTGAAACACAGCCGTTTCCTCAGTGCCAGTGAATCCTGCATGCTGATGGTTAGGATTGTCCATCACCATGGCAACCTCAAGAATGGCCTCCAATGAGATCCTCTGCTCCTCGAGGATGCAGGGGTGCTTTTCTTTCTTTTTCCTTTCTTTTTTTCTCCACAAGTCCTGGCAGGGCAATGGTGAAAGGATCATAAAAGAGAAGGCTGAAAATAGTTGTTGAAGTTGCCCACTCCAACAAGAAATGGCACGTGCCTGGAGGCAGAGGATGAACAGATGGAGTGTAAGTTGTATTATCAGCGTCTCGAAGCATCTGCCCTCACGCGGAGCGCAGATCCTCACACCAAGAAGAAGGGATTTGCATTACAGCTATAGATGAGACAAGCGGGATGCTCTCCCAGGTAGAATTTTGATACATAAACAAGAAAATAAGGAGAATGTTTTTCTGTTATGGCTCTCTCTTGTGCTTACTCGTTTTTCAGAAGTCTGGTTTATGGGGAAAGATTCGACAGTTCAATAAATTCAGCAAACTTCTGTGGAGTGTCTTCTTTTTATTTGATTGTTTATATCCCACCTCTTCCAACAGGAATTTCAGGCAGCTTACAACCAAGGGCATAAAAGATAAGAGCAATAAAATAGGAAATCAGGACCAAGGAAAAGAAAAAGAAAATATTCTACCCACGAGAGTTAACAGACTAGTCTCTGAGGATTAAAATTTAACTTTGAGAATCCTGAACAGGGCGACAAAAAATATTACCTTCTCATCAGTTTCTCTTGGAGAAAACATTTCTTTCTCTTACATAATCCTGAAAGACAATTCTCTTGGGGAATTTGGAAGTAGTTGACATCGTGTGACACATCCTTCTTCCCCCTCCTTTCTTTCATCATCATCATCACTGACATTTATTGAGTACTATTTATTGAGTGAGATTAATTTATCGATATTCACTGAATGATTGAATGTGCTAGACACTGTTATCAGCATGTTAGATATATGATCTCATAAATAATCCTATGAGGCATGGACTGTTATCGTATAGATGAGAAAATTAAAAAATAAGTGGTGTCTTCCAGGCCTCCTACATGGCAGACTTGGCTTCTCAGCTGTTGTTTCTTCCAAGACACACGTTCATCTGCTGAGCCTGACACTATGGGTGTCCTTAAGGACTGGGTCTAATTTGTGTCAAGGATCCTTCAGGCCACTCACATGTTCTAGGAGAGCCCACATGCTTTTTTAGACAGAAGAAAGGAGGGCTTATCCTCAGTTAAGATAACTTTGATCTTAGTTTGATTGCCATATACACCTCCAATGTCTTCAGCTGTTTCCTTATCTCCTGGGCCAGTTTTTGGGTACTGACAAAGCGAGCCTTTGCAGATACCTAATATTTTACCACCCTATGGGGATTGTGAAAGGAGGTCAATGAATATGGGTCTGTGTCCTGGGAAACTGCTGGGCCTGAGAAATGCCTTGGCCATTTTCATGCATGACTTTCTAGAACTTTCATTTGCCTGGAAAATAGTGATCCATGCTCTAATCTGACATCTCTGGTGTAACTTCCAATAGTGCCACCCCTGTGCCAGCATGAGGATCTGTAATTCTGAAGCCAAATGGGGTGAGATTCTGAGCTGAGAACTGTCGAGCTAGGATATCCACAAGACTCCAAAGCCTTCGGAGGCCCCAGGGTTAGCAAGAAGGTGCAGCAATTTCTGAAACTCACTGACACTTAGCCATGCTTCATCTTCACTCTCAGATCCCATAGCCCCAGTATCAAAACTTCTCAACTAAAAGAGCCATTTGGCTCCCAGCCTGGCAGAACCCTCTTGATGGTAGGTGGGTCAGAACAAGCATACTTCTTGAATCTTTCAGAAATAGATGTGTGATGTGAACTGCTATCACTTAGTGAATAGAGAAGAACTGAAGTCTGGCTTTACCTAGCAGAGGTTTTAAAAATCTCAGGCCTAGCCGGGTGCGGTGACTCACTCCTGTAATCCTAGCACTCTGGGAGGCTGAGGCAGGTGGATTGATTAAGTTCAAGAGTTTGAGACCAGCCAGAGCGAGAGTGAGACCCTGTCTCTAAAACTAGCCAGGTGTTGGGTGGGCACCTGTAGTACCAGCTACTCTGGAGACTGAAGCAAGAGGATCACTTGAGCCCAAGAGTTTGAGGTTACTGTGAACTATGATGTCACCACACTCTACCCAGGGTGACAGAGTAAGACTGTGTGTCAAAAAAGCAAAAACACCACCCCACCCAAAACAAACAAACAAAAAAAACCCCTTCAGGTCTATCATTAAGTCGATTCTTCTCCTTTCTGGATTTATATCTGATTTCAAGGTTTCATTTAGTTTTCTTTTCCCTGTTTTGACTCATTCTTTAAGTTTCTTTCTGCCATTTTTTTACTTGAGGACTTTCCATCTCCACTTAGGGGTGGCTCTGCTTGTCCAGTTCAAATCCGTGGCCTCCAGCGCAGGGATGGTGGGGGAGGGGTGTCAGTATTTGCAACAACAAGACTCTCCTCCAAACTATCGAAATAAGGGAAATTGATTTTCCACTTGATTTTGGAATTAATATATAAGGAACAGCATAAAACATGTAAAATAATTTATTAGCTCTCAGGTCCACAAGACTTGAGGGCAATGTGATAAAAATATTAATGGAGCTAAATAAAGCAGGTTGGTGAGTTCACAGAGTGTAGAAAAAGTACCAGTAATACGTACTGGCAGAGCCAGTATAATCAGCAGCATCCTGGGGTTGGGGATCTCAGCTGATGAACTCCTAACATTTTGGTTCCACTGTGACAGTTGTTCCTATCATAGAAGGAGATGCAGTAAATTCATTCCAGCCACCTTGTGAACTGAGCAATGACCGTACCTCTGAGGCATTTGCTGCCACGTCATGGAAACTTAGCACTCCCTGACCTTCTCAAACTAGTAAGATCCATCCCATAAGGGACCTTATTTTCTCCACAGGGCATTTCCCTGACTCAGCTACAGACTAAGGAGCAAGAAATACTGTTTCGTTTCTTTTCTTTCTTTCTTTTTATTTATTTATTTATTTATTTATTTATTTATTTATTTATTTATTTATAGAGACAGAATCACCCTCAATAGAGTGCTGTGGCATCACACAGCTCACAGCAACCTCCAGCTCCTGGGCTTAGGCAATTCTCTTGACTCAGCCTCCCAAGTAGCTGGGACCACAGGTGCCCACCACAACGCCCGGCTATTTTTCTGTTTTTGCAGTTCTGTTGAGGCTGGGTTTGAACCTGCCACTTTCGGTATGTGGGACTGGTGCCCTATTCGATGAGCCACAGG
>CAUYON010065858.1:0-23170 GCA_963573935.1 Arctocebus calabarensis | reverse complement strand
TTAAATGTAGAGTATCAATGTCTTTATATAGTGATCAAGAAAATGCCATGAAGGCTATCTGTAACAGTATGATCAAAACATTTCTGAATGTATATGAATCGTGCCCTATGATTGCACCAATGTACAGAGTTATGATTCAATAAAATTATAAAAATATATATATATAAAAAAAAATTTATGAACTTTTTGCTATTAATGTAATTCATGCCCTTTTTACAATTTTAGGGTTTTTCAGGTATTCTAAAATGACTGTAAGTTTTTCTTCTTATGTTGAAGTCAGTAACTATCTTTCATCAAATATGCAAAGATAATAATGATGTTTTATAAGTAACAAAATAGGCATTATCCAAATTGTAGTTATGAACAGTTAGTTTTTTTAATCTCACCTAATGAGTTTACAGAAAAACTTGTGCCACTTAACTAAAAAGTAGTGTTTTCTAAATACATTGATTTCTATATTTTAGTTATTTCTTTTCTAATAATTCAAAATATATTTTAATATTTTGGAAATTTCAGATTCAGTTCAGTATTCCCACATAGTTTGATAGTGATCAGCCAGTAAAGCCAACAATTTGTGTATTTATTCAAACTGCATTCCTAGTCATTAGACTTTTATCTATGAGTGAAGATATTTAGTTAATTACTCTGCCACTCAACTGACATAATTTTTTTATTTGCCAAAGTGCCAAATGAAAAACAAGTGCTGTATTTTTTGATATAATTTAATTCATATCTATAATGCAAAGATTATAAAATTATTTTAGGCTAATTTTTAATTGACTTTATATTAATAAATATTACTTTGCTTCACTAACTTTTTATTATTTCTTATAGGTTCCATTCAAAATATCTTGATAGTTTCTTTACTGCCAACTTAAGTAATATATTAATAGTATTTTAATTTTTTGAATTTAATTTTTTATTAAATCAATACTGTATACATTTATGGGGTTCAATGTGATGATTTGATATAAAATGGGGAATGCTTAACTTAAACTGATTGACATAATCATCACCTCACTTATTTTTTGTGGTAAGACATTTATAGTTTTTTTAAAGTAAAGGGTAAATGTCCTTAAATTATTCCCTCACTCTATTAATTTACCTGTTTAAATTTATATTACGAACACATTAATAATTCAGATTTATATATTTTTAAAAAGCTTGTGTCTATATTTTTATTTCCCAGGAAATTATCAAAGACCATAGATTTCAGAAGAAAATAAATCTGGGCTTATCTTCCAATTCTGTCTAAACTTGGATTTCTTGCAAACATCTATCTGATGAGGGTTTAATATTCAAAATTTATAAAGAACAGTTCAATAGTGGAAAAATAAAAAAATCAATTAAAAGTGGGCAAAGGATCTAAAAAGACTTTTCTCTGTAATGGATGTAAAAATAACCAACAAATAGAGCAAAGGTGCTTAATATTACAATTGTCAGGAAAATGCAAATCCAACCCATTATAAGAGACTACCTCACCCCTGCTGGGGTGATTATTATAAAATAAGTGAAAAGGCAAGGGTTGGTGAGAGTATATAGAAAAGAGAATCTCTATTGGTGGGAATGTAGAATGGTGGGAATGTCCAGCTATTACTAAAAAACAGTATGAAGATTCCCAATGAAATTAAAAATAGAACCACCATATGACCCAGAGATCTCTTTTCTGGTCATATATCCAAAGGAAATGAACTCACTGCTTCATAAGGATATCTGCACTGCCCCATTTACTGAAGTATTATTCATAATAACTAAATATGAACACAATCGTATTTTCATCTATGCATGAGTGGATAAATGTGATATCATAGTGTTTTAATATGTGAGCAAAATAAATGACTGATATTACCATTTTTTCACTGTTGTGATATTGTAATAAAATAAGAAATATATACAGTAGAACCTCTGTAAGTTGACCACCCAAGGGACTGTGACAAACTGGTCAACATATGAAAGTGGTCAATATAAGAAACTAGGTCTACCATCTTGATACAGACACACGGTGCATGTCCGGTCTGTGAAAATGAGGTCAACTTAAGGAGATGGTAAATGTCAGGATGTGGTCAACCAGGAAGGTTCTGCTATGTATGTACAGAGAGTGCCAAAAAATGTATACACAGTTTAACACAGGATAAAAGGACACTAAAATTGTAAAACTCAATATATACCAATAACAAAGATGAATATAAGTCGTGTTGTGCACCTCTTGTAATTGTAGAAGTCAAATGTGACTTGAGTATTACAAATTTAATAAAGTTTCTTCCTTTCATAAAATATGTATACATTTTTTTTTGGCACCTCATATGTGTGTGTGTGTGTGTGTGTGTGTGTGTGTGTGTGTTCGCTTTCCAGGGAGAAAGTAGGGGAAGAGTAAGGAACAAAAAGGCCTTTTTGTGAGTTGCATAAGCTTCTTTGAAATTTCTTTTGAAAAACTTTCAGAAGCCTTACCTAGGGACTTCCATTTTGATATTATCAATCATACCTTTAATTGCAATGGAGCTCATTGCCACCTTGAAGAAAAACAGGTGTTTGTCCCTAAAAATGAAAAGAGTGGATATTGGGTGAGCTAGTAGCAAACTCTACCACTGGGTCATTCTCTTCTGTTTCTTCAAAGTGTCTCTTTTCCTCCATTTATTATGTAAAAAAAATTTAATATATAACATTGATTTAAAAATTTAAAATCTTTTTTATTAGGCACTTAGTTCTATTTTCTAATTAATATTATAACATCATAAAATTTTAACTCTGAACAGAACATTAAAAATAAATTCTCAAAAAAATTATTATTCTAGTATGAGCTATTCAAAGTGTAGTTCAGGCTAGTGCTAGTTTAGGGACTGTTTTTTACTGGTTTTATCAATTAAACATAAAAATTAAAGAGAGTTTAGGTGCATTATAGAGATTTGAGACATTAATCAATGCACATATAGTTTAATAATTTTAAAAATGGTTTGTATTTTTGTCTTTTGTTCCATTTCTCTAGTAGTTCCGTTTTATTGCTTTTTTTTTTTTTTGCCGGTTTTTTTTTTGGCCTGGGCTGGGTTTGAACCCATCACCTCAGGCATATGGGGCTGGTGCCCTACTCACTGAGCCAAAGGCACCACCCGTTTTATTGCATTTTTATCAAATTATTAATTCATGACACACTGGAAATTAAAAACAGACTTATAACCTGTCCTTTGTAGCTTTTAGAGAAGCGTGATAAGTTTATAAGGGTACAGTATAATACTATAATTCCAAAGTAATAATTATAGAAACATGTTTTACTATATTATGTAATTGTTTAATCACAATATTGTTATAAACTCAAAAGTTCTAACTAGCGGAGACTTAATACCTAAGCATTGCAGTGGGATAGCTTGGCAAATATTTCACCATGCTCTAATTCATCAGTTATTGATTCTGTTGTAGTGAAAAATATAACCTTATGACTCCCAAAAGTTGGGGTCTTAGACTAGGTTTGACAGGGAAGGGGTAGGACAACTTGGGATGGGTAACTTGGCTGTAAAGTTCCTCTACTAAAATTATTAATCTATACATTCAAGGCTATGTGGTTTATTTGTTCCACAGTACCCATAAGAGAATGTTTTTATTTTACTATCATTTACTTTCTTCTACATTTCCACCAAAGTCAGCAGGTTAATATGGACATAACAAGTCTTCAAAAAGTGCACAGTAGCAACCTGTTACCAAACGTTAAGAAACTTTGAGAATGATTTTACTATTCTAGGTCTAAAAACTGATGTCACAGAAATATAAAGCACAACTATTAATTATACTGTAATTTGCTTAGTCTTCATCGAATTACTTTATGAATGCAGAAATATCTTCTACTTCTTCTATCTTCTCTGTTGTAATGCTTCCAATTTGGTAGCATGTTGGGGGAAGAGATATTGTTTTTATGAAACAAAATTCCTGCTCAAGTTTGAGTTATTTGTGCTCTGAGGTTAATATAGAGAATAACAACCCATTCCACATGCTTTTAAATGTGTTGCACAACATTTGCTTACTAGTCAACAGAAGCCCTAGTGTCCTTGGCAGTCTTGAGAAATCTGTTAGTCAGGAATCTAAAAGAAGTATCAAGTGTCCCAGTTGTGCTCTGAGTAACATTCTTAGAAAAGGAGGAAAGAAGCTGGGCGCATTTCACTTGATATTTTTAATGATGGATTTAGGTGGACTTCTAAATGTTCTTCCTATAAACAGAAACTTGAGATTCTTAGTCAGTCAAGTACAGTTCAGCACTGAGTTCCTCATTTACTCTCACTTGAAGTTTGCCTCAGATACTCATAATTATTGATGAAGATCTCCTTTATTCCTTTATTCATAAAACGAAAGGATATCAAATACTATCAGGACAGGCATGAGTCCCAACAGCACAAAGGTACCAACCTCTCAGACTTAATGCTGATTTAAGACACCTCCAGCAAAATTTTCTGCTTAAGAACGTGCCGTATGCATACAACCTGCCCAGATGACACTTTGTAATCAGTGAGTCTTTTTGTATAATCGATAATTCTTCCACATTCTCTTCTCAAATGTCCTCTTCTAGATGACTTCGATCTATGTTCAATCCTCAAGCATGGCCATAATAGCTCTACAGAACTTTCTGAGTTCCCCTCCCTTTTCTTTCTTTTCTTATTATTTCAGGTTCATTGAGGATACTAAGAATTAGGTGACACTGTTTGAATTTGTTAAGTAAAGTCCCTCTTGTCGTTGTGTCCCACCCCCAGAGGTGTGCCGGACACATGACTCTCGTTCCCCTCCTGCCTCCCCTTGCTTTCTTGTTCCCCTAAACTTGAATTGAGTTTAGTTTTTCCTCTGCTGAGGGGATTTAGATCATCTACTGGCTTCATGTTAGAGTTGAGTACATTGGATTCTTGGTTCTGTATTCTTGTGATGCTTTCCTAAGAAGAATGTGTTCCAGCTCCATCCACATTCATACAAAAGATGTAAAGTCTCTATGTTTTTAATGACTGAATAGTATTTGCAGGGTATGGATCTGACAAAGGGTTGATAGCTAGAATCTACAGAGAGCTCAAATTAATCAACAAAAAATGAGCTTCTCCCTTTTAAGCCTTTTCTGAGAGACTTTTTAAGGTGACACAAGAAACCAGGCAAGTGTATTTTGCGTCTTATGTGACCCATACAAGTACTAACTACTACTTCTACTAATACTACTAGCACTGTGACCGCCATCACCAACTACTGCGGCTGACTCCAGCTATTGCTAGCTGCCATTGTCGCTACCGATGAATCAAAACTGCACATTGTAAGCCAGGCACAGAGCTAAACATGTTACTTATTAAAGCCCTAGAAGGTAGAAATTTTATTCATTCATATTTTGTAGATGATGCTATCAAAGCCAAACCCAGATTATATAATCTAGTAAATGTCAGAGCCTGATTCAAAGCTTGGATTGTTTTTATCCCACTAAGGACAAAAGGACTAAATTTACCCAAGAAATTGCTGAGAAACCAAAATCTCATAATTCGGAATCTGGAAATCCTCTGCGTACATGCTCAGATTTCCTTGGCTAGCTGGAAGGCAAACGGGAGCAACTTTCTTGGTGCAGGACCCTCAGTTCTTCCTAACGCTCTAGAGTACTGTGCGTTGTTTAGGATGGCAATCTCTGTCTGGGGGCTGGGTATTTTTCCCATGCTGCTTTCTTAGTACAGCAGATATTAGAGATGGAAGAGTTCACTGAGGTTCCCTGAGAGTTCACTGTGGTTCAGGGAGAATAGTGTCGATTTAACAAAGATATTAATTCACAAAGAGAGAATTATGCTTTACATCTGCTTTTAGTTAATTGCATAAAAAATTCAAGCATCTTAAGTTTCTTGTGCTCACAGGTTATATATGAATCTATGAAGACCTGTTTTATAAAAAAAAAAGTTTCTTTTATGATTTAAGAATCATAGAAATCGGAGGAAAGACACAGGGTAGATCCTGGTATTTGTAACCCCAGGCAACATAGCCCTTCTTGGTAAAGGAAAGGAAGGGAGCATCAAAATTGCAAGTTATATGGTGAAAGACTTTTGAGGATATTTCTTTCTGATTTAAAATCAGATGATCACTTATTTGTTGTAGGCAAATGCTATATATAGTGTGTTTAATTAATATTTGTTAAATACTTTTCATTTGCAAGTGTATTTTAACCTTAAAAAGTCTTCGTTAACCATATAAGACCTCTCATTTTCAATTATCTGATTTTAGAATATAGTTTATAGTATTAAAATGCACCATGTGAGGGTGAAGCCTGAACAGACCAACAACAAGTATTGAAATTGAAGTAGAAATTAAAATCTCCCAACAAAGAAAAATCCAGGAGTAGATGGTTTTATGGCTTACTTCTGCCAAACAGTTGGAAAGGAATTATTACCTATCCTTCTTAAACTATTCCAAAAATTGAACCAGAGAGAATACTTCCAAACTCATTTTGAGAGCCTAGTATCACGGTGATACAAAAGCCAGACAAAAACATTACAATAAAAAAAACCATAGGCCAATATCTCTGATGAACATAGATGTGAAAATCTTCAGTGAAACCAGCAAACCAAATTCAACAACACATCAAAAAGATCATACATCGCAGCCAAGTGGTGTTTATCTTTGGAATACAAGTTTTGTTTAACATGATAATCAATCAATGTGGTACATTATGGGAATGGAATGGAAAATTAAATACATAATCATCACAACTGATGCAGGAAAAGCATTTCACAAGTTCAACATTCTTGATAAAAACTCTCAACAATTTGGGACTAGAAAGACATTTTCTTCAACATAAAAAAGGTCCATTATAAAAGACTCAACTAATAACATAATTAACAGATAAAAACTGCAAGCTTTTCCTCTAAGATCTGGTAAAAGGCTGAGATGTCCACTCTCTTACCTTCTGTTCAACATAGTACTAGAAGTATTAGCAAGAACAATATAATCAGAAAAAGAAACAAGAGGCATTCAGACCAGAAAGAAATAAATAAAATATCTTTATTTGCAGATTGCATGTTCCTCTCTATAAAAAACTCTAAATCCTCTACACAGAAAAAAGCCCCCCACTTATAACTGGCACTTAAATCCACTCAAGTCAAAGGACACAAAATCAACATACAAAAACCAGTTGCATTTCTATACTAATAATGATCTATCAAAAAAGGTAATAAATAAAATAATTTTACTAAAAATTATATCAAAGAGAATATAATATTTAGGAATAAATTTAACCAAGGAAGTGAAAGATGTGTACTGTGAAAACTATAAAACTTTGATGAAAGAAAATGAAGAAGACATTAAAAGAATGGAAAGATCTCTCTTGTACATGGATTGTAAGAATTAATATTGTTAAAACATCCATACTGCCCAAAGCAGTATACAGATTCAGCACAACCCTTACCACAATTTTAAAAGCATTCCTCGCAGAAATAGAAAAAAAAATTCTAAAATTCGTATGGAACCACAAAAGACCCCAAATACTCAAAGAAATCTTGAGAAAGAAAAAACAAAGTTGGAGGCATCACACATGCTGATTTCAAATTATATTACAAAGCTACAGGAATTAAAATATTGCAATACTGGCATAAAAACACACATAGACAAATGGAACAGAATGGAGAATTCAGAAATAAATCTAGGCACAGAAAACCTCAAAATGGATTTAAGGCCTGAACATGAGACCTAGAACCACACAAAATGTCCTGCAAAAACATGGGTGGAAGCTCCTTCATATTGAATTTGGATATAAGTTTTTGAATTTCACACCAAGAACTCAGGCAGCAAAAGCAAAAAACAACAAACTACAATAAACTAAAAAGCTCTGTACAGCAACAGAAATGATCAACAAAATGAAAAAAGCAGCCTATAGATTAGGAGAAAGTATTGAAAATTGTCCATCTAAGTGTATTTCCAAAGTATCTAAGGAAACCACATAACTCAATAGCAAATAATAAATAAATGACACAATTAAAATGGGCAAAGGATATGAATAGGCAGATTCTTTCTCAAATATAAGATGCAAAAATGGCCAACAGGTATATGAAAAGGTGCTTAATATCACTAATTATCAAGAAAATGCAAATTAAAATCAGAATGAGATATCATTGTATAGCTATTAGGATGCTTATTATAAAAAAATTATACAACATGTATTAGCCAAAATGTGGATAAAAGGTCATCCTCCTGTCCTGTTGGAAAAGTAAATTGGTACAGCAAATTATGGAAAGCAGTATGGCAGTTCCTCTAAAAATTGAAAATAGAATTACATAGACCCAGAAAATAGATTATATATGACCCCAAAAGAAATGAAATCAGAACCTTGCTGAGATATCTGTATTCCCATGTTCATTGCAGAATTATTCCTAATAGCAAAACTATGAAAACAGTATAAGGTATAGCTATATGTCAGTGAAATGCTGTGATTCAGTGGTAGAATAATTAATTTTAAAAAGGAAGAATCAAAATGAAAAAAAAATGCACAGTGTGATAAAACATTTAAAAAATTCGTTTGTAAGAGCTTGCTAAATGCAAATATTTTAATTCTTTTTAATTTGTTGTCTAGAAACATGAATGACTTTTTTACAAATTTGTGTACCAGGTCATAGTACACATGTCATAGTACAATAACCTATACATATTTGCTAGAAGTAACCATCACTTTTCACAAGAAGAGGTTTTACTGAAATCTATTTGAAGCTTCAAAGAAATCTTAATTTGTGTCTCAGAGGTTACAGCACTATATAATTCCATAAAAAAGAAATGAACATTTAAAAAATAAGCAGGATAGCCGGGCTCTGTGGCGGGCGCCTGTGGTCCCAGCTACTCGGGAGGCTGAGGCAAGAGAATCGCTTAAGCCCAAGAGCTGGAGGTTGCTGTGAGCAGTGTGACGCCACGGCTCTCTACCCAGGGCGATAAAGTGAGACTCTGTCTCTACAAAAAAAAAAAAAAATAAAATAAATAAATAAATAAAAAATAAGCAGGAAAAATGTTAAATATAAATGAATGTATGAATTAATATACAACTTCTTACATTCCCCACAAATCAAAACAATCCCTTGTTACATGTATCATAGTCCAGAAATATGTAAATATGATAAAATCATTCTTTCTTTTGGGGAAGGAGTATATATTTATTGAAAATAAGGTTACCACAATCCTCTTGTCTCCCTTCCATATCAAATCACACTGCCTTTTAAACTGTCATTTAGCCTTTGCCATTTGCTGCTCTAGGTGGTTTTATGGGAAATATTTGATTGTTGGAGAATTAGAAACTTCTACATGTTGGACAAAGATACACTTTGAAAGGGCACAGCAATTTTAGGAAGCTCTTCCTGCGGAGTGTCCAAAGCCCAGTGAATGGGCCTAACTGGTGCCAGTTCACTATTTTCTACATATATTTCCTTCTAAAATCAGAACTCACATGCTTCTGTTTACATTATTGTTTACAATTTCAACAAATCATTTGAGTTAGAAATGCAAATGCTTCTGGGAGATGTGTGGAAAGATAAATAAATTAATCCAAGCAGATTGATTTCCTGCTAGGAACTGAAATTAAATTGCAGTTAAAGAATGAACATTGGTACAAAAATGAATTCTGGACACCAGTGAAATGGTGCCATGTAGGGTTCCCTTGAGCAGGGACACGTGAGCACCAGAATAAAGGGACTCGAGGCTCTGCAGAAGGAAAGTGAACAGGCACCTCTATAAAGTTTAAAAAAGATGCCTCCTGAGCCTGGAAAAGGAATGCTAGAAAGAGACCCCCAGTTGTCAAGGGTTAGGGAGAAATAGAGCTAGTGGCCAGTAATGCCCCAATAAATTTGTGAAGAAAAAGAAAATTGGAAAGTGCTTTAAAAAAGTAATGAAAACAAGCTTTTTCCCCCATTCTAAATTACTCATTCCCTGCTCACAGAAGTCAAACATAATATAGTAATGTTCCTGCTGTAATGCTACCATCTTAATGGTGAATAAGCTTTGTGCTGAGCAGACTGAGAAGCTAACCTCATTACTGATAAGCCCATTGCAAATTCCAAATCACAAACTCTGAGAGTTTGCAACAGAAACTTCCTTAGAATGGCAAATCATGTACTTTGTGAACTCACCTCATTTTAGGATAAATCTTCATTCTGTCATTATAGTAATAATTATTTAGATCATGCCTGTGGGCATCTGCTCAAATCCTCCAAGCTCTGCCCACATGGCCACTCAGACCCTCACCCCAGCTTGTAATGGATTTCCCAGACGAGGTGACTGGTAAACATTGGCTCCTATTTTTAATACAACAGTTTATTATATTACCTAATTTTTCACCTTTTCATTATTTCCCAGGAAGAATTGACTATTCTCTGCATCACACCCCCTTCTAAAATATTTTATTATTCTTTCTTGTTTTCATCTTTCTTCTCCTGTTAGAGGGTAAATCTTTTAGAACTGAGAACCATGGTGTGTTTCTTTCCATTCTCAGGACCTATCATGGTAGGCCCTTCCCAGAAAGCAGATGAATGAGTGAATGAGTACATAGATTCATACCCAGATGAAGCAGCTGGGCTGCAATCTCCTTTTAGGATGTGACCTCGTTGTCAACTTGGGCTGCCTACCTGTTGGGAAGTACTCAGAATTGTGACTTTGTCTTCCTCTGTTGATTTCCTTTTTTCATAGATCATGCTAGTTTTAAATACCCAGATAAAAAGATTTCAGGTAATCCAAGGGAAACATGAGATGTTTTATTTTTGAATTTTTGTGATGATTCAAAAAACTCCAGCTACCATAGAGGATTTCATAACCTGATTTCTACACAAGCACATGGAAGAACAAGACCCTGTCCATTCTGGCCACATAATTACACTTACAGAAGAGAAACAAAGGGAGGAGAGGAACTCCAAGCCAAGAAGGATAGTTAGAAATAAATAAAAATTATGTACTTTTAATAAAACAATTTAGCAACCTGCTAAAAGATTTGAAACAAAATAAAATCAGAGCAGCTTCTGGACGGGAATATTAACCGTGTCACATTCTCCTAGGCCATTTGGAATCTTTCACTGAAAATCATTGGAAACTCAGAGCTAGGGCAGTGTGTTCTTTCTTTCTCTTCTGAGCTGTTGTTTTTGAAGAATTAAAGAAGAAATTTGACCTTGACTGCATTCCTGGAGGCCATGCCTAATCTAATTTATTCCCAGTGGAGCAATGCAAGGAATTGCTGGTGGAGTCTGCCAGCCAGGTCTGCCACCACAACACTTTTCTCAGAAGGGTTTGCCATCTGGAAAATGCATGATTCCACTGCACTGGCACAAGTACAGCCTATGTAGGAAATAGAAGACAATGATATTAACTGAACACACTTCAAAATAAATATGAAATATTTGCTCAGGAATGCTAACCAGTTGCTGAAAAGTGAATAGGCCTAAATGGCTTTCATCTTGACGATCTGGACACTCCATTTCAGTCTGCTTTTATTTCGGGATAGAATTACTTACTTTTAATGTAGTGAGTACAAAAAGGAGAGAGAAGGAAATAGAGAATCCAAAATATAGTTAGAAGAAGGGAGTCTTGAAATACAGAAATTCTGGAATTGGAACTGAAGTTTTTCTTTATGGAGAATTTTATCCATGAGGATTGTACCACAAGCAGATGAAAACAGGGATAATAAGCTCCTCATTTCAGTCTCAGTACTGACAGTGAAATGTTTGATTTGTGTGGCATTACTTTAGCACATTACTGCAAGCTTTGGTGCTATTACTAATACCCTGAAAAATTAGTAATTAGTAGGTGTGGCGGTAAGTTTTTATCAGATGATGCTTCAGACCATTCACTTTTGCTTTCATTTGTGTCTTTTAGTCCCCCCCCAACACACACATAAACACAACTATCAGGCGTTCGTTTCCACAAACATAGGCACACACTTCACTAGGCACAAGGACACATCTCTCAACTAATACTTATCATCTTCATCATATCATCATAATCAACAGCAGCATCAATGCCTTGATAAGAATAATTGTTGAGCACTGCCAAAATTTCACCAATTCTAAAATGCACGTTTTAAAAGTATTTCTGATGTCAGAACATGTCTTGCTTTTTTTTTTTTTTCCTTTTACTGTTTATTGTTGGGGATTCATTGAGGGTACAAGAAACCAGGTCAGATTGTGTCTTTCAATCAAAGTTGTCTTACATTTTTCTATTAGCCAGAAGGTAGGGCATTTATGAAAAGGCCAAGATGCTAACATGAAAGTACGCATAAGGAGTGTCACCACCTTAAACTATTATCCTGGAGACAATGAAGCAGTTAAGGAATCCTATGTGTCCAATGATCGTTATGACATTGATGACAATGATCATGGAATTTTGTGGAAAAATGCCCAAGTCGATGAATTTGTTTCTGATTTAGAATGTTTTAAATACCTTAATAAAATATTTTATTTGTATTTTTGTGTTTTTATGTAAAGAATGATATAGCTTTAAAAATATATGCTATAAAGGTTTAGAAGTTTAAAAGAGCTCTTTTAATATGGTATTAAGAAACAGAACCAATAAGATGTGCTTGTATGTAATGATGTTCATATAGGCTGGGGCAGTGGTCCACAACTATACATCTAGCATGAAAATATGATGGAGGTCAAGATGGGAGGATTGCTTCTCCTCAAGACCAGCCTAAGCAACCAGCTTAGCTTAAGCAGCCTAAGACCCCATCTCTATTAAAAATAGAAAAATCAGGCCCTGTGCAGTGGCTCATGCCTGTAATTGTAACACTGTGAGAGGCCAAAGCACGTAGATTGTTTGACCTTAGAAGTTAGAGACCAGCTGAGTAATAGTGAGACCCTGATCTCTACTAAAAATAGAAAAACTAACCAGGTATAGTGGCATATGCCCATAGTCCCAGCTACTGGAGGCTGAGGCAAGAGGATTGCTCAAGCCCAAGAGTTTGAGATTGCTGTGAGCTATGAAGTCATGCTATGCAGGGCAACAGTGTGTGGCTCTGTTTCAAAAAAAAAAAAAAAGGAGAAAAGTTATCTGGGCATGATGATGGGCACATGTAGTCCCAGCTACTTGGGAAGCTGAGGCAGGAGGATTTCTTAAGTCCAGGAGTGAGGTTGCTGTGAGCTGTGATGATGCTACTGCACTCTAGCCTGGGCAACAGAACAAGACCTTATCTCAAAATAAAAGGATGTATATAAATATAAATACACACTCACAGGAAGAGATTTATTATAAAGAATTAGCTCACCTACTTTTGGATGCTAAGAAATTCTAAGATCTGAAGTTGGTAAATTGGAAATCTGGGGAAACTGACATATGACTCCAGTTTGAAAGCGAGTAGGCTTGAGACCCAAGAAGAACTGATGTTTCAGTCTGAGTCCAAAGACTGGGAAAGACCAATTTCCTAGATCATGGAGGCAGGGATGGAAAGAACAAGTCTGGGGCTAGGAGCAAGGTGTGTAATGAAAGGGAAATAAAGGGGAGAGGGATAGTGGGACCAGTCATGAAAAGATAAATAAGTGTGACTTTGGTTTGAGATCCATGACAGGGTCCCACAGATACTGTAAAGGAAAATGGACAAGGGAGAGAATTAAAGTTAATTGGCTTTGCCCACAGACATGTAGTGAGAGAACCAGTAAGGAAAACAGACCCCCAGTGCTCAGCCAGACTGAAAATATATTATTATCGAAATACAAAGAAAGTCCATTTCAATGACTTCTACTTTCCTCTTAAAGTAGGATGGAAGTTTCTGATAGGTAGAATGGGAAGTAAGAAGGAAGAGGAATGGGACATTCAAGGAGAGAGGAAAATTTCCAAAAAAGGAGGATCATCTAGAGAGTCAAATTTAAAATTGTAAGGAGCAGGAGAGCCTACAGTGAAATAAGTTCTGAAATGCTGTGACTGGGGCAGCTGCCTGTGCCCTCAGCCTCCATCATTTTTTCCCAAAGGTATTTCACACAGACATTCAGGGAGCTTCCAGAAATACAGGTCTCAGCGCCTTCTTCCTTTAGATTTACATTTGCTACACCTGCAACAGGGCCCAAGCATCTCAGTTTTGAACAAAGACTCCAGGAGATAGGGATGCTAAGCTGTTACAAACACCTGTTCAACAATTAGTCAGCAATTATTTGATGATTCAGCATACAAACAGCTCTTTGCAATGAGGTTTATGTTCTTGAGAACCAACCAGCTAGGTTTCCTCACGTGTGGAGGGTTCTCATAATGTAAACTAACTGATAAAACTATAACTATTAAAATAACCCATATAAATATTTACTAAACATCTTTAATATAAACGATAGAATATACAAATTAGAATAAGAATTCAAGAAACTAAATTCATGATGATGCTGTTGACAGCTGTTTATCTGCTTAATGTAAAATGCCCATCAGCTTCACTCAATCCTTCTTCCCAACCTCCATAAAACCTGCCAAGCCAGCCTCCAGCCTGTGAGTGTCATGGGCACCACCACCATAGCCTAAAGGCAAAGGGAGACCAAGTGTTCTACTCAGCTAGAGGAAATAAAATACATGGGTTCATCTGAGTGTCTTGATTATTTATTTGCTATGAAATAACTTACTCAAAATTTATAACTTAAAATCAGTTTATTATCTCTTATATGTGTATGTAATGTACAAGATGGCTCATGTACATGTGTCTCTATAACAACATGTGTCAGGGATTCTCTAGATATGAATGCTTAAATCTAGAAAGTCATGGAGTTGTTTCTAAATATTTGAGAGTCTCTTAGGGTAAGCATACATGTATGTGACTCATGATACAAGGTACTCGCTAAGTGCCTTGGTTGACTGATGAAGCCACTCTATATTTCTGTTTATTTAAATAGCTTGAAAAATTAAAAGAGAAAAGACATTGTGCCTTTAAAAATTGAAAGCAGATCCTTGGTAGATGTTAAATTTTTAAATGACAAAATAAATAAAGAAACCCACTTGATGATTAGGCATTCTTATGAATGAGGGTGGGGTTGAGTGAGCATGTTGAATCTATTGCCAGGAAAATTCTTTCATGATTAGAAGTAATAATTTACAGAGTTTTCACACAGATTTTATCCCATTTATGCATAGCTTCTGAGAAGACAAATTTACTTCTTCCAGATTAAGTTAAGCTATATGTAGTAGAAAGAGTACTGAGGTGGATTTGGTAGATCTAAGAAAAGCTATGAAAAAAAATGGAATTGCAAAGAGGGTAGCTGAAGTATTTTTGTGACTGGTTGTGAGTACTTAAAAAGGTGTGGAGAAGTCTCCCACAAACTATTTTATCCTCAAACAACTCAGAGCAATTCTTATAAGATCAAGACAGAGCATGTCCCAAAGGTCCCAAGGTAGCGGTCTGTACATTTAGGGCTTTTTTTGTACCCATCATAGCTCCCAGAGTTGCTGGAAAGTTTATTGTCATCAAGCATCTTCCTAGAAATGTTCTTTGGGTAGGACCACTAACTACTGAAGTAGCTGCCATGGCTTGACCTCATGGCACCTTCCCACCCAAACAATTTGCTGCCAACAAGGTCCAAAATTCTTACTTCTTCCCAATTAGGAAAAAAGTCAATCTCACAATTCTAGGGTGCCATTTGCTATGTTCCCATTCAGAAATAAAAATGCGAAGATGAGTTCTCTTGTCAATACCCTTCAGGGTAGGTGTCTTGATGACTTTCAGTACTTCTGGTTTTGAAGTTTAGTCAAAGGAATGGAGCTACTAACTTGCCTAGGAATATACACCATAGCTCGGCGAGATCGCACCATTTACAACTACTTTCTTTAATCTTTCCTTTTTCTTACTCTTCTGCCTTGTTTTCAACACTTTAATCCTTGAAAAAACCTTCACAAATTTGAAATGCAAACAATTCTCTCACGATTTGGCTCAGTTCCTTTGTTCCTCTTAGTGAAGGTTTTTAATCTTCCCAATGTTTTGCATTTCCTTTATTTGAGTCTCCTTTTAATGTTTTTAGATGGTCTAGCCCTGAGATTTTCCTCACTCAGTGTTAAATATGATCTTCAGAAATATTTGTCAAGAAATTAGAATTTGCATTGTAGGAGATTTCTGTCTTTCCTTGTTCTATTCAGGGTTACCTCGATGTCAGCTCAGATTAAAGGATCTGTCTCTTATCCCCCCAAAAACTATCCTCTGCTAAGGTGCCACAGAACCTCAAATTTCATCTCTATAGTTATTCCCAAATTTACTTCTTACTTACATCTTTATAAGCATTGTCTGGGAATCTTGTTGCACATAGAATTCTTATCCTATCCCAAATCTCTCTACCAGCAGTTCTCAACCTGTGAGTCGTGACCCCCTTTTAACAATGAAAATACATTGTGGCATTAGGAAAGTTGAGAACCACTGCAAGTGGAGAATGGGACTCTCTCTATAAAACACATACTTCTGGATAAGCACTAAAATCTGGATAATTAAAGTTGCCATATGTATCTTTTTAATTAAAAATTAAAAATTAAAAAAATTATTTCAAAATATTTTTGCTACATGGCTTGAGTGAGGCCTATAAAGGCGCCATCATGTTTATCTCATCCCTGGGGTAGAGTTTTACCCCTCCCCTTCTCCCCTCTGTCCCTTGCTTGATTTCCAATGACTTTTACTTCCTTCTATGCACTTGCATGCCCTGCAGAAAAAGTATTACTGGCTTTGTAAGCCATACGGTCTCCACTGCACAGCTCTGCTGCCATTATAGGAACCATTGACTGTGTGTGATGATGGTGGTGTTCCAGTAAAGCTTTATTTACAAAAATACATAGGCCTTAATTTATCAATGGACTGACATTTACCAACCTATGGTTTGCAGATTATAACTCACATTTATAAATCA
Organism: Arctocebus calabarensis; assembly: GCA_963573935.1. Classification (NCBI taxonomy): domain Eukaryota; kingdom Metazoa; phylum Chordata; class Mammalia; order Primates; family Lorisidae; genus Arctocebus; species Arctocebus calabarensis. Next base: position 6,371 of record CAUYON010065858.1, on the reverse strand, counting down.
TCTTGGCTACTTTTCTTACAATGACTATTCCCATTTTGTAGAAGGGGAAATTGGAATTGAACATGTAATTCTGGAACTTGCTGTCTAGTGACACTATCTTGTTCACTTTTTCCCTTCCTTCTTTCATTCAGGTCGTTTGCTCTCGTACCCTAGGATAACTTCCTAAGTGATTTGCCTACATTTAGACTCTTGTCTCACACTCTGATTCCTGGACAATGTAAGCAAACATGAAAATTAATGTATATATTGATATGTGAACACATATGTAACAATTTATGTTACATGCTCCACACAAAATACATTACAGAAAATAAATCTTATTGTGCTTTCTGTTCTTTTCTTTTAGTATATTTTTTTAAAAACTATTTGCATTCGTTAGGTACAGTCCCTCTTGTAGATGTGTCCCACAGCCAAAAGGTGGGCCACACACCCTTACACTGAGCCCACTAATCCTTCCTCCTCTTGTCTCCCCCTTTCCTCATTCTCGCTGCCCCTAACTTGAATTGAATTGAGCTTTTCTCTTATGTGGGCATGTATTAGATTGTCCACTGGCTTCATATTAGTATTGAGTACAAAGGGTATTTGCTTTTCCATTCTTGTGATACTTTACCAAGAAGAATGTGTTTCAACTCCATCCAGGCTAATTAATACATCTTTTGTGCTTTCCATTCTTTGAAATTAGTATATGGCTTTAAGGAATCATGTATGATAGAAAACTCACATTCTAGGGTGGCACCTGTGGCTCAGTAGGTAGGATGCCAGCCCTATATACTGAGGGTGGCACATTCGAACCTGGCCCTGGCCAAACTGCAACAACAACAAAAACAAAACTCACATTCTATATCTGGTACAGTAGGAGAAAATAAAGGAGATAATTTTTTCCACATGAAACATACTTCCGCAGAACATTTTATTCCAAGGTTTATATATATTTTAATTATAGGGGAATTATAGCTATAATTTCTACTTTTACTTAATAAAATATTCAATAATAGTGACCTTTTAAAACATACTATATATCTTCAAAAAGAAAATGATTGTATGGGCAACAAAAACTGATATTTTTTTGAATGATATTGTTGATATCAGAATTGGTAAGTTTATGTAGTCTAAAATTTTCTCATTATTTTGTTAAACCTACCCAGTCCTTTGGTAGATGTGTTCATTGAGATTGCAATATGGTGGCATTTAGCTTATTTCCATTTGTCAAGCGATTTTTAAAATGTTGTTTAAGGAATAGAGAAGAAATTCACATCATAAAAGAAAATTAATGAAACCCAGGGAGATTTTTTATCAGGAAAAGGAAGAAAATGAGACAAAAATGGTCTACTTTCAAAAATTAAGCAGCTCTCAATTTAATTCACATTTACATTTGACTGTCTTAGTCTGGGTAGGATAAATGCCTTAAATATTGACCTGTAAAATTTAAGTATTATTCTTCTTAATCAAATAGAAAAGCCAATAGCTTGTGGTTTGGACTATACTTGTGTTTGGCAGAACCATGGAAAATGGGCCTCAGAATGACTTCAGTTGGTATGATACATGAACATCACTGGGTGATTTACTTCCAGATGGAAACATGTGCTAAAAAAGCTATAATATAATTCTAAGATGAAGTCACAGTGGAGAAAATTTTCCTGAAATTGGGAAAGGTCATGGTGTTTGACTCAAAATGAAACCATCAGAAAATAAGGTGATGTGGCAAAAATAAAATTAAAGCCATTCTATTACTTTTCATCCTGTGCAAGTACTTCATTTATACTTGACATTACTAAAGGCACATTTTTATGAAATTGATAAGTAATGACTAAGTCTTGTGAGCAATTTACATTTTTTTCTCAGTAGAGAAAATTCAATACTTCAAATGTCAGACTATGGGAAAGTATAAACTGACATTTATCTTTGAAGAAATAACCTAGATTGCTTCAAGTACATGTAAATGTCACAGGCCCCAATGTACATTATAAATGCACTTGGGGAAGTTAAGTTGTTACATGAGGAAGAGAAAATAACAAGATAGGCCCCTGATTTAACCAACACACGTTCTGCTCTACATCAAAGTTATTTGGATAAATATCTTTTTCTTAAACCGTAATAGGAGGACCAGCTGGGTAAGCTGAGCACTTTATTATTGCTTGCATGACCTCTTCCCATACCAACGTACTTCATTCTCAAAATTTTTGGTCTGAATCAAATCTATAAGCTGAAAGCTGTTTTAAGAAATCATACATGAAAAAAATTTGACCCTGTGGTTGATTACATGCATGGAAGAAATATGGTATGATATATTCTCATATCATTTGAGAGAGTCGATGTTAATAAGCCTATCACTCAAGCAATAATAATACAAAAAGAGATGAAGGTGAGAAAGTAGTTCGGACTCTCTGTCATCACACCTGGCATTGTGTCGTAGTATATGGCCTGGCACATACTACGTGCATGTGATGTGAAGTGCCAGAAGGGACACTCAGAAATATGTGCACCACAAAGTAGAAATAAAATGTCAGCATATTTTCAGTCTATCATACTTCAACTGCAGCCCAAGATGCGGGGGCTATGGACCTCAATAACAGACAGGTCATAGATCCTCCTTTCCAGGAAGGCAGATTCATTTGCCAAAGTACCCAAGCAGCTTCCATGGTTCCTACACTTCTCAAAGTGATTTCTGCCAATGGCTTCCTGAAGTGGTATCCCGTTCATACCTTAAAGCTTTAGATTGCTCCTTAATGATGCCACTATTGGTATAGTGAGACCCAACTCAAGGCAACTTGCAGATACGCAGCACGTGTCCCACCAAAGTTGTCTCCACAGCTCTTCTGTCTTATATGGTCAAGGTCCTTACTGCCAACACTTGCCACACTCCAGAAAGGCAGTTCCTTCTCCATTATCTACTGCAACTGTTCTAACCCCAAATAGGATTGGAGCTTCACCATTGCTAACGGTTCTTCAGCACTCTGCACTTGCCAGGTCTCTGTTCTTACTGTGGGCTAAAGATCTGGCAGACCATTGATTGAAGATGCTGTCTTTGTAAACACCCAGATGGATGTCTGCTTCAAAGAGGCTTTATTTTCATAAAATGCCACAACTTGGGAATTAATGAGGAGAGATTGGCCATGTCATTAATAACATTTTTTAACCCTAACCCATAGGACTGAGTTCCCACTTTGGGAAATACTGTGTAGACTTCCCATAAGTTAGACTGAGAAAAGTTCATGAAATTTTGAAATCAATAATTTTTTTCTTAACAGTCCTATTCATTTCAGAGATTTTTAAAAGCAAGAAATACAACTTTTTGAAGATTCTTATTTTGCCTGACCCCAATCATCTGTCACAATTCTCTGATGCTGTTTCTGAGTATTAGTGCTAAAGAATTGGGCAAAAACTTGTCTTGGATTTCTTAATAAAGAGTGAGAAGATTGGGTTTATCACTTTTGGGCTCATGTTAGACATTCTAGCTAGAGGAGGGCATTGTAGGTGTGTGTGTATGTGTACAAATATGCACAGGTGTGCACACACACACTCTCCAAGAACACCTTTTACACAAGTACTTTAATTTTCTTTGGTTTGTATGTCTACCTTATTTCCTAGATCTCTATATAGAAACAAGGATGGATAAATTGCATTTATTAAAGACTCCATAAATTGAGTCAAACACCTAAAATCCCCCCCCATTGCCACATTCAATCAGAAATATATATCATGTCCATGAAAACCCAAGGAGGCTCAAGTATTGAAATTGATCCATTAAGTAGGGTGTTCCATCACTATGCCATCATTAGTTCCATGTAAGTAGGTTTTTCTTCTTTGCTTGATTTGATTATACTAAATGATTTGGCAGGAATTTGGGGTGGCTCTTCCTAGACTGAGGCATTTTTCTCCTCTTTGATAATGACTATGAATCTTTTCAATTTTGTTCATTTTTATTCTTTTTTTTCCAGTAAAAGAGCCATTTCTATTTACAATCTAAGGGGAAGACCCATCACTATCTCATCAGTTGTAGATTTTTATCTTTATGGTACCTCCTATGATTGGTATTACTGTTTTCCCCAAGAAAAAAATCATGGTCAAAAATCTATGTTTCCTTTTTTATGCCTTTGATATGAATGCCCTGCATAATAACAAAGATATTAACAGAAGTTTTTATTTTTATTTTTTAATTCTTTATTAAATCATAACTTTGCACATTAATGCATTTATGAGGTATAATGTGCTGATTTGATATGCATTGTGGAATGCTTACATCTAACTGATTCACATAACTATCTCCTCACTTACTTCTTTGTTGTGGTAAAACATTCATGCTCTATTCTTAATAGTTTAGAAATATATCATTGCATTATGGACATTAGGTGAGGTCCTCCCAAATATCCTCCCTCTTGCTGGCCTCCTTCCTCCCATCCCCTCTCCTTCTTCTTGCCTCCTTCTTTCTGGACTATAGTTATGTTTTACCATTCCTATGAATGTGTAGGTGATTATATATTTATTTCATAGTAGTATTGAATACATTAGATACTTTTGTTTCCATTCTTGAGATATTTTACTAAGAAGAATATGTTCCAGCTCCATCCAGGTAAACAGACTTCCATGGTGAAGTCTCCATCTTTTTATGGCTATACAGTATTCCATGGTGTACATATACCATAATTTGTTAATCCATTGATGGGTAAATGTAACAGAAGCTTTTAAATTTATTTAAATGATTGGTCATTTTGTCCTGATTACATATATGGTTCTTAATCCATATAAGAAACTAAAATTCATTAAGAATTTCTTTGCACTATATACTCATACTTTAAAAAAATTACATAAAAAATTTTTACAGCATGTTTAAGAAAAATTCTGGAGGAGCAAGGAGATAAAGTCTTAAACAACTGTATTTTTCCAAAAAGACTTCATATCGGAACTTTCAACCAAGCGCAAGCATTTGGTGTTGACTTTTCATTGGCATGAACTAGCGTCTTTTGCAAAGGAAAGTAGGTGTGGAAATTAGCAAAGTCAAGCTTTTAGGGTACTGACTTTACTGGTTTGGGCCAGTTTAGTGTTTCTTCTGGGGTAATTTTTAATATCAATCTTTGTTTTGTTAGAATAAGTGTGATGGGAGTAATTATGAAAATTTTTTTTCTTGTCTTAGAATAAAAAAATTAAATTCGTGTACCTAAACCAAAAAGTTGATAGAAATCTTTAAAAGATTCATGGATCCTCCTTTGCAACTCAATTTTTCCCGTTTTCCCCCTTCCATTGGTGTTTTGCTGGGAAGCACATGACTCAGTGGAATGGAACAGAGAATGTTCTGACATTCTTTTGAAATTAAAGGAAAGGAAAATTTCCAGGGAATCGCATCCCATTTAAACTTTGGTTTCCCTGAACAGAAGTATCAGTGCTATTCAATGTGACAAATAATGGTTCAAATTATTCTCCCTAAAACAAAATGAGTTTATAAAGAATTTGATTTTCAGCCAACATCTTGAGGATTATAACAACATATTCACAGTGAGGATGGTCTCTATTCTTCTACCACCCAGTACCAATCTGATTAGATGACACAAGCTTGTACATGCGTACAACCTTGCTGGGTACTGGTATGCTGTAGGCAAACAAAAAATGCAAAAAAGACACAGATATTCTTTTCCAAATATTAAATTTAATATAAACAAAATCAAGACAATATTTTTGTGTGATTAACCAAATATACATTTTCATTAAAGTACTTACGACACACTGTTGATGGTCTTGTGGTCGTATTGCTATTCCAGTCTACAGAGGATTTTTTTCCAGTTTAATTATATAACAGTAGACAAAATATTCCAGCAATAAGTGAAATAACATCCAGCTACAAACACGAAACACATGTGTTTTTAGGGCAAGTCAGGAAAGGGCACTTTGGTGACTTGGTTAAGGTTCAGGTCAAGTTTGAGTCCAAACTGGAAACTGCTGGGGCCACCAGACTGTGAAGCAAGGTGAGGGGCAATGCCACAAACATACTTTACCTCCTTTGTGTTCCATCATGTGGGAATCACCCAGCTTCTCTATTTCTCAGTTTACTCACCTGCAAAATGGGAAGAAATTTACCCTATATATATTTAGCAGTCTTCAAAACTACACAAAGAAAACTCAAAAATTAAATGAATGTATGTAGACCAACAAGCGAAACACAATTGCCTGTACATTTACCTTAATTTTGGGGGAGTACTAAATTTCTAAAAGGTAACATTTATTAAATCATATATATCTTTTTAATAATTTTATTGAATCATAATTATGTACATTGGTGCAATCACAGGGCACGATTCATATACATTCAGAAATATTTTGATCATACTGTTACAGATATCCTTCATGGCATTTCCTTGATCACTATATAAAGACATTAA
>CAUYON010065857.1:0-14001 GCA_963573935.1 Arctocebus calabarensis | reverse complement strand
CCTAAGCCCAAGAGCTGGAGGTTGCTGTGAGCTGTGATGCTATAGCATTCTACTGAGGGTGACAAAGTGAGACTCTATCTCTAAAAAAAAAAAAAAAAATTCAGCATATAATAAGTCCTCCAACTTTTTGTTTTATGTTTTTCCTAAGGCAGAGTCTTGCTTTGTGCCCCTAGCTAGAATGCACTGGCATCATCACAGCTCAATGCAATCTCAAACTCTTAGGCTCAAGTGACCCTCCTATGCCCCCACCCCAAGTAGGTAGAACTACAGAAGCATACCACAACGACAGCCTAATTTTTTCTATTTTTGGTAGAAATGGGACCTTGCTCTTACTTAGGCAGGTGTTGAACTCCTAACCTAAGACATTCCATAACAACCTCCCAGAGCCTAGTCCCCTTTGAAGACTGTTTTGACTATTCTGAGTCCCTTAAACTTCCATATGAATTCTAGAATCAGATTCAAAAGTTATGCAAAAGTAGCTGAAGTTGTGATAAGAATTGCATTAAATTTTCTAAATCAACTTAAAGGGTATTTCCATCTTTTTTTAAATTTAAGCTTGAGAATTTTGTGAATTTTAACATTGTGTAATTTTCCCCTAAGTATACAATATATTATTAACTATCATCACCATGTTATATGTTTTCTTGATTCTGTCCCTATCTGAAATTTTATATTCTTTGACCATTGTCTACCCAATCTTCTCAACTGCAAGTCAAGATAACCATCATTCTACACTGCTTGAATGAGTTCATCTTTTTTAGATACTAAAATAAGTCAAATAATGTGATATTTATCTTTCCATGCATAGATTATTTCACTGTACTTAAATGTTCTGCAGGTTCACCTATGTTATCAAAAATAGGAGGATTTTCTTTCTTTTTTTTTTTTTTAGAAACAGAGTCTCACTTTATCGCCCTCAGTAGAGTGCTGTTGAGTCACAGCTCACAGCAACCTCCAACTCCTGGGCTTAGGCGATTCCCCTGCCTCAGCCTTCCGAGTAGCTGAGACTACAGGCCCCCGCCGCAACACCTGGCTATTTTTTGTTGAAGTTTGGCTGGGGCTGGGTTCGGACCTGCCATCCTCGGTATATGGGGCCAGCTCCCTATTCACTGAGCCACAAGTGCTGCCCAGGAGGATTTTCTTTTTAAGGCTGAATAGCATATGACTGTGTATATATACCATATTTTCTCTATCCATTCATATGTTGATGGACACTTAGGTTGAATACTATCTTGGCTATTGTGAATAATGCTATACTAAACATGGTAGTGTAGGTATCTCTTTGGCATAATGACTTCATATCCTTTGGATAGTAGTAAGACTGCTGGATCATTTAGTTCTATTTTTAATTTTTTGAGTAACCTTTTTTTTTTTGTTTGAGACGGAGTCCCATTATGTCATTCTCAGTAGAGTGATATGGCATCACAGCTCACAGCAACCTCAAACTCTTGGGCTGAAGTGATTCTCTTGCCTCAGCCTCCCAAGAAGCTGGGACTATAGGTGCCCACCACAACACCTGGCTATTTTTTTGCTGCAGTTGTCGTTTGCTAGCCTGGGATAGGTTTGAACCAGCCAGCTTCACTGTGTGTGGCTGGCACCCTAACCGCTTCAGCCATTTCTATTTCTTCTTTTGAAAAATGTCTATTCAGGCTTGATGCCTGTGGCTCAACGGGCTAAGGCGCCAACCACATACACCTGAGCTGGTGGGTTCGAATCCAGCCTGGCCAGCCAAAAAAAAATTTTGGCTGCAACCAAAAAAAAAAAAAAAAAAAAAAAGGCTAGGCATTCTGGCAGGCGCCTGTAGTACCAGCTAGTTGGGAGGAGGAGGCAAGAGACTCGCATAAGCCCAGGTATTGGAGGTTGATGTGAGCTGTGATGCCATAGCACTCTATCCAGGGTGACAGCTTGAGGCTCTGTCTCAAAAAAAAAAAAAAAGAAAAATGTCTATTCAGTTCCTTTGCCTACTTTTAATGTAGTTATTTGCTTTCTTGCTATTGAGTTCCTTACATATTTGAAAAAATATCACTAAAATGGTCATACAACACAAAGCAATCTACCGATTTAAGGTGATCACTATTTCTAATGACATTTTTAAATAGGAAAAAAGAATCCTACAATGTCTTATTAGTATGAAAACCACAAAAGACCCCAAATAACCAGAACAAACTGAAGCAAAAAGAACAAAGCTGGAGGCATCACCCTGGCCAATTGCAAAGTATACTGCAAAGCTGTAGTAATTAAAAAATATATGGTACTGGCATAAAAACAAGCACGTAGACCAGATCAGACTAGAGAACCCAGAAATAAATCCACACATTTATAGTCAGTTGATTTTCAATATGTCAAAAACAAAGAGATAAACAGTCTCTTCAATACATGGTTCTGGGGAAACTAGATATCCACATGCCAAAGAAGAAACTAGACCTCTCTCTCAAAACATATACATAGAATCACCTTAAAATGCATTAAAAACTTAAACATGAGAAACAAAACTGTAAGCTTGGCACCTGTGGCTCAACAGGCTAAGGCGCCAGCCATGTACACCTGAGCTGGCAGGTTCAAATCCAGCCCGGGCCCACCAAACAACAATGACAGCTGCAACCAAAAAATGGCTGGGCCTTGTGGCAGGCGCCTGTAGTCCCAGCTACTTGGGAGGCAGAGGCAAGAGACTCACTTGAGCCCAGGAATTGTAGGTTTTTGTGAGCTATGATGTCACAGCTCTCTATCCAGGGTGACAGCTTGAGGCTCTGTCTCAAAAAAAAAGAAAAGAAAAAGAAACAAACTGTAGGCTCAATGCTTGTAGCCTGTAGTTGTCATTGTTGTTTGTCAGGCCCAGGCCGGGTTCAAACGCGCCAGCTCCGGTGTATATGCCTGGTGCCCTAGCTCCTGAGCCATAGGCACTGAGCCAATTGTTCTCTTAATTTCATTTTTGGATTAAGTATATAGAAATAAAATGATTTTTATACACTGACATTGTATCCTTCAACTTTGTTAAAATGTCTTCTTTTTTAAAAAAAAATTTCTTCTTTTTAAGAAACAAGATGTTAGGCAGCGCCTGTGGCTCAGTGAGTAGGGCACCAGCACCATATACCGAGGGTAGTGGGTTCAAACCAGACCCCAGAAAACTGCAACAAAAAAATAGCCAGGCGTTGTGGCGGACGCCTGTAGTTCCAGCTACTCGAGAGGCTGAGGCAGGACAATCGCCTAAGCCCAGGAATTGGAGGTTTCTGTGAGCTGTGTGAGGCCATGGCAACCTAAATCTCAAAGCGATCCTCTTGCCTAAGCCTCCTTAGTAGCTGGGACTACAGGTGCCCATGACAACACCTGGTTAGTTTTCCTATTTTTAGTAGAAACAAGGGTCTCACACTCTTGCTCAGGCTGGTCTCAAGCTCTTGAGCTCAAGTAATCCAGCTGCCTCACCCTCCTAGAGTGCTAGGATTACAGGCGTGAACCATTGTGCCTGGCCTATTGATTTAAAATATTAATAGTGAATTTAGTTTATTCCTCAAATTCAGTTGGTCTTGTCTTTTTGTGATCCACAATTCAACTTCCTAAAATTTTTGCTTAGAATTCTTTTAATCAATTGTTAGTAAGACATGAGTCTATAATTCTTCTTTATCCGGTCTTGATAACAAATCATGCTGACCTTATAAAACAAAAGTCTTTTTCTAGTCTGTGAAAAGTTTGTGTATTAATGGTATTACTTCTTCCATAAGCATTTACTTCTTCCATAAGCATTATGGAGTAATTCATTGCTAATGCCATCTGGGCCTGAAGTTAAACTCATAGTAAAGGTTTCCAGTTCTGACTTAGTAATTTCTTCTAATTATTATTATTATTTTTGACAAGGTGATTGCAAATACTCCTTCATTGAGTCTTAAAAAATAAACGCCTGTAAACATCTTACACAGGGAATTTGAAGCTCAGAAGTAGTGTCCCAACACAACAACTTTTGTCCTTGGGGACCAAAGAAAGCTTTGTGCTACATTTTACACACGTGCTTTATACACATGCAAAGAGTCTGTCCTGGGAGGCAGGGGATTCAGTTACTCTCGCCATCACTGCTGATTATACCATGCATATGTGACCAATCTGGGGGTGCAAGGCGGGGCTGTTCTTCCTCTGAGTCTAGAGCCATGCGACGTAGTTCCCCTAAGGGTGCTGCTTCTCCTAAAGAGTTCTAGGCTGTATGTCTACGTGGCCAGCCTGAATAGCGGATGATGTTGGCAACATCCAAGGAGGCCATTTCAGCCCGCTGCTCCCACTGCTCCTTCAGAGCCCAACATTTCTTTAAGGAAGGGTTACCCTTCATGCCTAGAGCTTCCAGCTCTGCTCAGAGGACACTCAGGGACTCACTCTTTGCATGAATGAGAGGAGCAGAGCAGTTTCTTGTAGTTTCGATGGGCACCACAGGCTCGAATGTATCAGTTTAGTCTCATCACAGCGGGATGGTCTTGTCCATGGTGATCAGAGCCAGCCTTCACTCTTTAGGGCTCTCGACTTCCATCTGAGGAGGAAGAGGAGCTGCATGTCCTGCCTTTCTTGGAGCTCTTCTTGGAAGAGAGGCTCTTCCTTTCCCCTTTAGGGCTCTCCTCTGCCTCACTGTCACTCAACTCCCTCTCCCCACTCACACTGCCCACTTGGGCTATCTTTCCAGTGCCTTTAGCCATTGGTTTCACTGTCCGGGTGTCTTTTCCAGCCTCACTGCTCCCACTCTGCCTTTCTCCACCCTCACGGCCTGCAACCTTTCTACCCTCTCTTCTTCACTGTCCTCTGAGTCTCCCATAGAACTCCCCTCCTGCCCAGCTGACCTTTTCCTTCCATTGGCTCTGGGTTTCCAATCCTCCTCCTCTTCTTCCTCTCTGATCTTTTTCTTCTTAGCTAGGATCACCTCCTCACTCGCCTATTCACTTTCCTGGTTGCTGTTAGCTCCTTTATTTCCCTGTACCTTCTGTGCTGTTCTCTGGGCAGGTTTTTCCTCACTGTCCTCACTTTCTTCCTTGGCCTGCTTCCTGCTGAGGCTTTGCCTGGTGTCTCCCTGTTCCTTATCACAGGTTTCTTCCAAGTCCTGCCCTTGTACTCTTCCCTTTCCTCTTCACTGCTCTCTTCCTTCCAAACCTTACTTGTTCTGACAGGACATTCCCCTTCCTCCTCCACCTCACTGCTCTCCTTCTCCAATATCTTTGCAGTCAGATCCTTCTGCTGTTCTTCATTGCTGCTTTCTTTGTTTTCAATAGCCTTCATTGAGGCCTGCTTTGGATTCTTTTCCTCCTTGGCTGGGCTGATTTTTGTTACTGTCATCCCTTTGTTGCCCAGGAGTCCAAAGCACTCTGGGCTAGAGGCTGCTGAGCTGAGTTCCACATCAGCAGCAGCTCCTCCTCCACTAGCCGCTTCAGTGCTTGCTTTTCCTTGGGTGTCAGGTGGTTGCAGCCCATGTAAGCCGAGAACCTCTGCCACAGGATGGACTGTGAGCTGCTCAGGTCTGGGCAGCCGCAGAATAAGCTGCAGGTGGACTCCTGCATTTCCTTCTCACGTTCCATTTTGCTCCTTCCGGTATTGGCGGCTCCGGCATCTCTCTTCTAATTTTTTTTTCTTTTGTTTTTGTTTCTTCTAATTATTTTTTGAGACAGAATCTTGCCCTGGCTAGAGTGCTATGGCCTCAGCCTAGCCAACAACCACCTCAAATTCCTGGGCTCAAACAATCTGCTTCTTTCAGCTTTCCGAATAGCTGAGCCTAACGTCCACCAGGCTCAGCTAATTTTTCCCTTTTTAATAGAGATGGGGTCTCAGAATCCTCATACTGGTCTTAAAATTCCTGGCCTCAAGTAATCCTCTTACCTTGGCCTTTCAGAATACTAGGATTATAGTTGTGAGCCATCACACCCAGCCATGACGACATTTTTAAATTACATAATCTTTCATATTTTTGACGTCTTTTTGTGTTAACTTTAGTTGTTTTTCCATTTCAAAACAATTTCAAATTCATCAACACAAAGTATATATATAGTATCTGTTGTGCTGTTCTTTGTTTCATTCTTGATATGGGGGATGTGTTTTTCTCCATTTTCTTGATTATGCATCTTTAAAATTGGTCAATTTATTAAGACTTTCAAAGAACACACTTTTAAACTTTGTTAGCTTGCTTTTTTACACAGTCTTCCATTTCATCATTTCCTGTTGATAATTATTTCCTTCCTTTTTCTTTAGCTTTGATTTATAGTAATTTGAGCTTGAGATTAAAAACTCAGATCTTTACTTTTCATTCCCCTTTTTCCTAACTTCACATTTAATGCTATAAATGTTTCCCTTAGATCTGCTTTAGTTGAGACCACAAAAGTTTGTTTTTTGAGATAGGGTTTCATTCTATCATCCGGCATAGACTGCCGTAGCACCAGCATAGCTCAAAGCAACCTCACGCTCTTGGGCTCACAGGCTTTCTGCCTCACCCCCCCAAGTAGCAGGGACTATAGGCATGCTCCACCATGCTCAGCTAGTTTTTCTATTCTTTCTTTCTTTCTTCCTTCCTTCCTTTCTTTCTTTCTCTCTCTCTCTTTTTTTTTTTTAGTAGAGATGAGGTTTCTTACTTGCTCAGGTTGGTCTGAAACTTCTGAGCTCAAATGATCCACCTGACTTGACCTTCCAGAGTGCTACCCAACTTGTGTTTTTAAAAATTAGTATTTTTGGCTTGGCGCCTGTGGCTCAATGGGCTAAGGGCCAGCCACGTACACCTGAGCTGGCGGGTTCAAATCCAGCCCAGGCCCGCCAAACAACAATGATGGTTGCAACCAAAAAAAATGGTCGGGCATTGTGGCAGGCACCTGTAGTCCCAGCTACTTGGGAGGCGGAGGCAGGAGACTCACTTGAGCCCAGGAATTGGAGGTTGCTGTGAGCTGTGATGCCACAGCACTCTACCCAGGGTGCCAGCTTGAGACTCTGTCTCAAAAAAAAAAAACAACCAAAAAACATAAATCAAAGAGCCATGTATTATTTATCAAGGATAAAAGAGTCCAATTAAAACCAAAGAGAAACTATGGTTTATTTCTTTTACCGTGAGGGGTAAAAGAGCTTAGACATAATGATAAAAAGAAAAATCCAATGGCCGGTGTTGTGGCGGGCGCCTGAGTCCCAACTACTCAGGAGGCAGAGGCAGGAGACTCACTTGAGCCCAGGAATTGGAGGTTGCTATGAGCTGTGATACCATAGGTCTCTATCTAGAGTGACAGCTTGAGGCTCTGTCTCCAAAAAAAAACAAACAAAAAAGAAACCAACTTCACAGACAATAGGACAGCTCATTAGGGGGAAACCAGTTCAGGGCACTGCAGAACCTCAAGAGCTGAAACAACACTCTGGAATTGTTCCTTGGTGGTAAGCAATGATGATGATGACATTTGGGAGGGGAAAGTTAGAGAGAACCCACAGTGAGGGTTAACGTGCATTGACAGCCTTCTGAGGGGAAAGCATGCATTAGTTATTTCAAAGCACAGCATTAAATAAGAGGAATGCCCTCCGTGGGAAGCATGTTTGTCTCTGATGGTGTCAACTGCCTGGTCGCGAGGGGGGCTGTGCGGGAGATGACCCCACGACACCTGAGCAGGGCGCTTCCTCTCCTGACCGTAGGGCCACCTCTCTGCAGTAGGCTGGGCTCTTGGTTCATCACACATTGGAGGCCAGATGTCGGCATCTGTCACCCCATCCGCACCCACCAGAGTGCCCGAGGGGGATGAGGAAGGTGGTAGGCTGGGTACCACGCCCGCCCACGTGCAAGCGGACAGGCCCTGTTCAGCTGCCCACACTCTGGGTGCCAGAGTGACCTGCGTGGAGAGTTCTGTCAGCGTGGTCCCTGATCTGCCCATGCACCGGGGCTGTCATCTCGCTCACTAATTGTGAATGTGGGCCCGTCCCAGCAGCATTGCGTGCCTTGTGCTACTGTTTCTGATTGATCTAACATATCTGAAATACCTTTTCCCCCATTGTTCGACTTAATCACAGCATGCTTTGATGTATAAATTGGGCTGCTATGTATCTGAAAATGATATTCTTTCAGCTTTGTCAGTTATGATAGTTTATTTTGCAATCCATCAGGCAGTTTTGAATATCTACATGTGTGCTCTAACGTAGCACACAGGAAGAAAAAAATATATAAAAACAACGATGACAACAAGCTAGCAGAGGGGTCCAGGAGAGCCCCCCGCTCACCCCCAGGGCCTCCTCGCTGCGTCTCCAGTTTTTGTGAGATCATTCCTGGAAAAAGGCCTTTCCTACCCTTTCCTGCTGCTGTGGCCTTGTGGGAGAAACACTGGCGGCTTCCCCGTTTCCCCCAGGGGAGCTCCGTGGGGGAGGAGACCTTCCAAGCTGGAAGTCAGAGGGACTTACGGACACTGTGAGGTGCTCCTGAGACAGCAAAGCAGAGTCAGGGTGTGGGTGGTGGTGGGCAGGGCAGGCGGGAGGGACCAGGACTTTGGGAGGGGCATCTCCAGTTCCCAGCAGGGAGCTCAGCTGAGGGAGGAGGGGAGGGAGGGACAGTGGGGGGCACAGGTGGAGAGAGGCACTGGGGAATGTGGCCAGAGTACACCTCCCGTGAGCCCGTGGGCAGGGCCAGAGGGTCGGGCGGAGTCCAGCACCCAGGTGCGGATACAGGGGAGGTGTGGCGGAAACACCAATCCCCAGGCAGCAGGTCAGGCATGGCCAAGAGTGTCCATGTGTCCGGCGACCTCGTGAACTGCCCTCAGCCGAGTGAGCAGCCTCAGGTTCTGCAGGACTGCAGGGCCTTCTCCCTCTGACCCTCTGTGGTGCTGAGACCCAACAGACCATGATGCCAGCCATGGATTTGTCAGCTGCTGGGAGGCCCAAGTGGAGGGAAGCTTGGCCACCTGCCCTTGTCGTTAGCAAAGCAGAAGGAAGCTGGCAGGGAGAGTCAGACTGGGGGCCCGTCGGCAGGCGAGGGCGGTTCCCAGGACCTGGCCCCAAAGCAGGGTCCCAGCCCTGGGAAGCCCCGAACCCAGAGGCCTCCTTTTACCTCCTCTGGGCTCTGCTTTGCGAGGAAAGGCCAGTGGATGACATTCCCTCCCTGTGGGGTGTGGGCATCCCAAAGCCACGTCCAGGCTCAAAGCCCACCTCGGTTCCTGTGGGGGAGCAGAGGACAGTCCCTTACATCCTCAGCCAAGGAGAGGGCACCAATGGGGCAGGGACAAGATGGGGCAGGGAAGAAGGGCATCTGGAGGTCACACAGCCACCCAGGAGCTCAGCTAGAAGGAGGTTCTACATTACGGAGGCCAAATGTGTCTCCCTGAACCCACCTTGATTGTTCTTCCTGGAAACACAGAGGCCTTATACCCCATGCTCCGTGAGAGTGCACGCGGGAATGAACCCCTTTCTGTGTGACGCCAATTTGCTGAACAGGTGGCCTGCTTGTCAGCGTCATGGTCACTCAGTGTCATCCTACATATGGTGCCTCTGACTGTACAAATGCAAGGAAACCAGCGTTCATAAAAGTGTGGGCGGCGACGATGGCGACACGAGAGCCCAGGTTGTGTGAGCTCCAAGCCGACAGAGAGCCCGTCCCCCAGAGCTCCTGGAGGGAAGCCCCAATTCCCACTCGGGATTTCAGCTTACTGGTTGCTCTTCTTTACCAGCACCCCCAGAAAGCCAGAGTGACAGCTGGGCATCAGCTGGGGTGGGGGGAGCTGCAGGGGCAGCTGGGAAGCCAGTGGATTCAGTGACCAGCACTTGATCATGTGTCCATAGGGATGTTGTGGTCTGAAGTCTGTGGTCTGGGGGTGTTTCCAGCATTTGGCTGGGTGTTCTTGGGCAGCCTCCTGCAGGGCAGTTCAGCGTTCCCCAAGTGATTCTGATGACCAGCTCAGACTGGCCACCCTTCCCCAGCCTTGGTTCTCAAACCCTAGCCAGTGTCCAGCTTCAGCAGCCTTTGTGCACTTGGGAGCTTAAGGGAAATGCAGAACCAACCTTGGGCCACATGGACCTGGAAAATCAGAATCTGCCTTTTAACCAGATTTCCAGGCATGCATTAAGGCTGGAGAAGTGCGACGGGCGTTCCCAGTGAGTGGTCACCAGCCTGTGGCACCAGCATCACCCAAGATTCAGGCCACCCCTAAACCTTCAGAGTCAGAACCTCTGGTGATGGGACCCCGTGCTTCGAGTGACTCTGAGGGTCACTCAAGTGGGAGAGCTGCTGCCCCAGAGCAGACCCCAAGGCACCTGCCCACCATCCCCTATAAGGCTGTCTTCCAGAAGACCTGACCCATGAGCTTCAGGCTCTTTGGGGGCTTCTCTGATTTCACTAGACACCAAGAATTTTGATATCTCAAGACATATCAGAAGATGAATGTTCTTGCCCTTGAGATGATCAAAGTAACTCGTTGGCTCTCCATCAGAGCCTGGGGTATGCTGTCTCCTTAATAGTTTTAGAACGAAACTTTCTGACATTTGTTCTTATAGCTTTTATTTTCATTGTTGCAGAGCTTTGCATGTTTAAAAGATAAGATTTCATTATAAGCCATAAGATCAAAAAGAGCCAGGCCAATCCCTGTAGGTAATCTGATTCCTCAAAGACAACCTTACCTACTAAAACACTACTGGATTCAATGGTCATTGCCCTGTTAGGGTAGGCAGGGGTGGAGAACGGAGGATTGCATTCCAACCTGGTTGCCTCGGTCACCAATGGGGTTGAAAAGGCAGGAGGTAGGTGCTTGGTGGATGAGGCTTAGGATGGTCCAAGGGTAGACGTCCAGGAAAGACCTTTGCATGATGCATACAGAACAGGAACTGTGAGGCCTGTGTAAGCCACAATGACAAATTATAATTCTCAACTCAGTGTATCTCTACAGTATAAACACACATCCCTTGTGATATTTTTTTCTTTTCTTGAGACAGAGTCTCACTTTGTCACCTTGGGTAGAGTGCCATGGCATCATACCTTGCAGCAACCCAAATTCTTGGGCTCAAGGAATCCTCTTGCTTCAGCCTCTTAAGTAGCTGGCCTATAGGCATCTACCATAATGCCTAGCTATTTTTGGAAACAGGCTTGTCTCAAACTCCTGAGCTCAAGTAATCCACTGGCCTTGGCCTCCTGGAGTGCTAGGATTATAGACATGAGCCACCTTGCCCAAACCCATTGATTTTAGTACAATCCTGGTTTAAGCTTGAGGGTGCTTGCACTTTTATAGTGGAAGAATCTTGAAACTGTATCAAGTTCATGATCACTTTCAATTATGAAGTGCTGGTAGTTTGCAGAGTACCACAATACTTAGAAAGCATCACCTGATCTTCAGACTACATGATAACATTAAGAATGTAGTCCTTTATTCATCTTCCTATATGTGTACCAAGACATAAATCTTTTTCTGTTAAAAATTTATGTAACCAAAATTCTCTCATAGCTCCTTGAAATAAAAAGAAACAGAAAGTTAATTGATTCACTACAATGGATAGGTCATTGTGTCCCAGGCTATAGGGACAGGCAACAAAACACAGTCCTGGACATTGTGCACACAGAATTTAATGAAGGATACATCACTGGTGGGGCCTCATTGAGAAGGAGACCGTCATATGTGGGACCTCATTAATAAGGGGGAAATAAAACAGCACTGTGGGAAGGAACTTAGGCCAGTCTCAGGGATAGGAAAATAGTTCATGGCTCAGGAAGCTTCTGCCCCTGGCTTTGGAGAACAGGTAGGTCAGAGCAAGTGGGGAGATGAAATATCAGGCTGGATTTGCCATGGGTGATAAGGATGGCAAAAGGCAGGGAAGGAGGAAACCTGGTGACCAGTTTGGAAGTATTCTAGGTGGCGGCTGATGCAGTGACAATGGAAGCAGAAAGGTTGGTTTAAGAGATACTTTGGAGTAGAATCAGTGAAAGTTGACAAATGAGAATATCAAAATGAGTGAAAGATGATTAAACTGTAGTATCCTGAGAGACAAGGAGGCAGCGATGGTTCTATCTTACTGTTGTGTCTTCACCCTGAAGACAGTAGAGTACATGATAAGGCTCAATAAATATTTGTTAAAAGACAAACATATTTAGGAGTAAAGCTGTTGAATTTGGTTTAAGACATGTGTTTGAAAACCAGGTTGCTTCCGTGGCACCCCAACGGCAGTAGGAAACACGGATCTGACCAGGTCTGGGGGCCAGTCTGGAAACCTGTGTGTGCAAGTGGCAGGCGAACACGTGAGTGTAGAAAGCAGACAGTGGAGGAAGGCAGGAGGCCAGAGGGCAGATTGCAGGGGACGTTCCTATTTAAGACACGCCAGTTATCAACACTCCAAGGAAGAGCAGGCAGCCAGCTTTGAAGGGCCCCAGAGGGCTGCATTACAGATTTTAGTGAAGGCAACATTCTGTAGGGGGAAGGTCACTATCAAGGTTCAGACAGTGCTGGATGATGCCTCAAAGGAAGCCATGAATGTAGCAGTGAGGTCACTGGTACCAACCAAGGCCTGTGGGGAGCACAATTTGGCATATGTCCAGATTTAAGATACATAACTCTTCACCCAGTAATTCCATTCTAAGAATTATCTTAGCGCACAGGCTGTGAAAGGGGATTAAGATCAGGATACCAGGAAATACACTGCTCATTGCCAGGCTCTACAACCAGGGCCACTCAAGTGCACATTTGCACAATTAAAAATTAAATGTGATGCAACCACTAAAATGACGCCTCTGAGCGTGATTATTAGTAAATAAGGATGATGTGCATTACAAGTGGGAAAAGCATGTAATAAGATGATATCCATGATCTTCCCTTTTTGGTAACATAAATGTGGGGGAAATGGAAAGGTTTGCTCTGTCTAGCAGTGAGAGTAAGATTAAAAATAAGGACTGCCTGAATTTCACTCGCACCCCTACTCCATGCGGACAGTTGCCTGAACCCCCGGTAAGTGATTTACCTACATCTGCCTCACCTTCTTCACCTGTAAGATAAGAGGATAATAATGGTACTCACTCGGAGCATGGTCACATAAGTCACTTTAAAAGAGTAACAGGCATATCATGAGCACTACAGAAATGTTTGCTGTTAATACCACAGATTATTTTTTAACTTAATTCTTTTTTATTGAATTTGTACTTTCTGTTCTTTTCTCTTTCTTTCTTTTTTTTTTTTAGTTTGTTGCACCAGGTTACATTGATTGCATTTGTTAGGTAAAGTCCCTCTTATAATTGCGTCCTGGCCCCAAAAGGTGTGGCACACACCATGACCCTCACCCCCTTCCTTCTCCCTTCTCTGCTCTCCTGTTCCCCCAACCCCCATGTGTGACACTTTCTCAACTGTCTGTCTGCCCTGTGCAAGTTCAAGCTAACAGCAAAAGCAAAGACTGTGTCTTCAATTCTGTGACTTTATCACGGTATGACCTCACACATAAGAATTTGTATTTTCTTACTTTTCTAAAATGAAAATAGATTTATGTTAATTTTTTGAATAAAGGTATAATTATTGTTGACCTTAAAGAAAATAATTATGGGTGTATGGGGTAGAGAATATCATCCTGAACAAAAAAGAAAAGAAAATAGTGATTAATTCTCATGTAAACTAGATTCAATTTTGACCAGAGTACATTATTTAAACATTAATTTTTAATTCAATTTGTTAATGTGTTGTTTAGAATGTTGCATCCTCATTTATAAGTGAAATATGTTTGTAATTTCCCTTTATAACAATGTATTTTCTCCAATTTTAGTATCAGGTATATCCAGATTAAGTAGAATGACTTTGAAATATTTCTTCTTTTTCCATTGTCTATAAGATTTGGCTTGATCTATTTTTTGAAATTATCTTTTACTTTTATTTATAAATATTAGTTGTCTATTTTTTGAGACTTTGAAAAAAAAATGAGAAGTTAACTGATGCCCATACTGAGTCTCAGACTCAAAGCATTCTATAATAGACATACTCTTATTTGACAATGTGAATGTTACTTTCTTTGCATTATTATTATTAATATTGCTTAATATTTCGATGCAGTAATTGTCTGATTTCTTTTCTGAATGTA
>CAUYON010065856.1:0-12900 GCA_963573935.1 Arctocebus calabarensis | reverse complement strand
GTTGCTTTTCTTGCTCAGTGATTTTAAAGACCTTGAGTAGTTCCTGTGTGTGTGTTTTTTTGTTCTTTTCTAAACTACATTCCTATGGCCACCTAAGGCATGCCTGTATGTATTGGCTTCTACAGTATTTCAAAAAGTGTTGGAGATATTTCTTTAATTATGTACAACCCTAAATGTTGGTGTTTTATATAGATCACAAGTGCAGCTTTACTTAATTCATTCTGTTATTTGTTACACAATTGGTTATTTAAAAAAACCAAGTATGTACTGCATGAAAACATTATGACCTTTTTCTCTTAGTTTAAATAAACTCTAAGGTAACTGGAAAAAAAAAAAGATAACTATTTTTTGAAATACGTTAGAAAATGGCTCGGTACCCATAGCTCAGTGAGTAGGGCACACCAGCCACATACACCAAAGGTTTTGAGCCTTTTTCTTTTCTTTTTTGAGACAGGGTCTCTCTCTGTCACCTCGGCTAGAGTGCAGTGGTGTCATCAAACTCACTGCAACCTTGAACTCCTAGGCTCAAGGAATCTTCCTGTATCAACCTCCCAAGTAGCTGAGACTATAAGCAAGCATCACTACTCTTGGTCAATTTTTCCCCTTTTTTTTTTTTGAGACAGTTTCATTATGTCATCCTCAGTAGAGTGCCATAGCCTCACAGCTCATAGCACTGAAAATACTTTTATAATTAAAAATGCATGCTGCCAAGAGTTCTCTACCAACAAGACAACTTTTGTAAGCACCAACACAGAGGAGCAATCTTGTGGGATCCAAGCAGTGATACCAGGTCTTTTACTTTAACTAATGCAAAATCATTCTAAGGCTTTATTTCAACTTTAGGAATCCAAAAGGGATTGCCCAAATTTAATCTTCTTTACTAGGATATACAAAAATCATATTGTTTATAAATGCTGCAAATTTTTAGGTTCATTTGTGTTACATTCTTGTCTCTTACCTGGTCTATTAGTGGCTGCCATAATAAAAACCTGCTGTCGTGTTTCCAGACCATCCATCTCAGTAAGTAGTTGATTCACCACCCGGACACTTGTCCCTGTCTAAAAAGACATTAATCTGGTAATCTGGTTTCCTCAATACTCAATACAAAGAAAAAAAACCTCATTATTTTTCATAAAAATAATACATTTGGGCTCAGTGCCTGTGACTAAAGTAGCTAAGGTGCCCGCCACATACACCTGAGCTGGCGGGTCTGAATACAGCCTGGGCCAGCCAAACGACGACGGCTGCAACAACAACACAAATATAGCTCGGCATTGTGGCGGGCGCCTGTAGGCCCAGCCACTGGGGAGGCAGAGGCAGGAGAATCCCTTGAGCCAAGGAATTGGAAGTTGCTGTGAGCTGTGACGCCACAGCACTCTATCTAGGGTGACAGCTTGAGATTCGGTCTCAAAAAAAAAAAAATACCCTTCTGTTATTTTCTGAGCAGCCACTACATGCAGGCACTGTGCAAAATGTGTTCTCATCAACAGACCTCCTTAGTGATACTGAGGTCAGAAATGAGGAAACTTCAGCTTAGAGAGGTCTCATTGCTAGATAAAGGAAGAGATGAAACTCAGTCTCAAACCCAGCTAATTCCAAAGTCTGATGCTTCTGAGTCACTCAACCCCAACAGTCACAATAAACTTCCCTCTGTGAAATCTATACTCAGTTTTTGAACTCCAGATTCCCCAATATCAGATGTTCCAGACTTTATCAGCATAATACATATAGAACTGCCTGGGACACTGATGTGTTTTCTCTCTTCCTTGAAGCAAGTGAGCCCTTTTCTAAATCCCTTACAGAATGCTTAACCTGAAAACAATTCTAAGTATGTCTTCCTGAAGGCAATATCCAAGAGAAAGATTCAGGGAGTTGGCAATGAGAAGGATAAATCACACAAATACAGAAATAAACACACACAAAAAGTAAATGGAGGAAATGAGAAGAGTGGTGAGGTTTTCTTAGTCATTAGCTGCTTGTCTTCTATCTGAATTTTATGTACAATTGGTAGCATTATTACTTTAGACAATAATATTTGGTGCTTCTTATCATCACGCAATATCCTAATACTAATAGAATCCTAATCTAGACTCAAAAATATAAAAAAGTAATGGGTAAAAACATTGAGCTAAGACAAAAAACTCAGAATCGGACCAGGGCCAGCGTCTCAGACTTGTAATCACAGGACTTTGGGGGGCCTAGTTGGGAGGATCACCTGAGGCTAGAAGTTCTGAGACCAGCCTGGGCAATGCCAGTAGAGTGAGAACCTGTCTCCAAAAAAAGGTTATTTTTTTTTCCTCTTGAGATAGAGTTTCACTCTGTCACCCTCAGTAGAGTGCCATAGTGTCACAGTTCACAGCAAACTCAAATTCTTGGGCTCAAATGATCCTCTTGCCTCAGCCTCCCAAGTAGCTAGAAATACAGGTGCCCACCACACCCCCAGCTATGTTTTAGAGACAGGTCTCCCTCTTGCTCAGGCTGGTCTGGAACTCCTGAGCTCAGGCAATCTACCCTCCTCAGCCTCCCAGAGTGCTAATTATAGGTGTGAGTCACCTTGCCCAGACTTCTACAAAAGTTTTTAAAAAATTACCCAGATGTGGCTCGGTGCCTGTGGCTCAAGCAGCTAAGGCACCAGCCACATATACCTGAGCTGGTAGGTTCAAATCCAGCCTGGGCCCCGCCAAACAACAATGACGGCTGAGCACCACTGAGCTGCAACCAAAAAGTAGGCAGGTGTCATGGCAGGCGCCAGTAGTCCCAGCTACTTGGGAGGCAGAGGCAGGAGACTTGCTTGAGCCCAGGAGTTGGTGGTTGCTGTGAGCTGTGATGCCACAGCAAGCTACCCAGGGCGACAGCTTGAGGCTCTGTCTCAAAAAAAAAAACATAAATAAAATTACCCAGATGTGATAACATATGCCTATAGTCTTAGTTGCTTGTGACCCTGAGGCAGGAGGTTGCTTGAGCCCAGGAGTTTGAAGTTGCATTGCAGTGAACTATGATCATTGTCACTGTACCCCTACCCTGTGCAACAGACCAAAACCCTGACCCCCCAAAAAAATTTTTTTCAAAATATAAGAAAGTTTGATAGATTTTGCTATATTAAAATTATAACATTCTATATAATAGACAGAATGAAAGAAAAGTGGTAAGACTAGATGAATAGTATCAAAACACACAAATATATACATAAAGAGTACCAATAAGTTAACATTTTATAAAGGAACATTCTAATAGCACAGAGTCAAAAGATATGAATAGGTAATTTATAGAAGGTAAAATACAAAATTCCCAATGGTGGTCAACCTCATTGGTAATCAAGGATGCATACTAAGATGTAATATGTTTTGCCAATAAAACTCACAAAAAATAAAAGGATAAGTATTATCCATCATTGGTTTTCTCTCCCCATACACTTTGGGTTATTTTTTTTTTTTTAGAGACAGAGTCTCACTATTTCACCCTTGGTAGAGTGCCGTGGCATCACAGCTCACAGCAACCTCCAACTCTTGGGCTTAAGCGATTCTCGTGCCTCAGCCTCCCAAGTAGCTGGGATAACAGGCGCCTGCCACAACCAGCTATTTTTTTTTTGTTGTCATTGTTGTTTAGCATGCCCTGGCCGAGTTCAAACCCACCAGTCCTGGTGTATGTGGCTAGTGGCCCTAACCACTGAGTTCAGGTGCCAAGCCTTTTTTTTTTTTTGAGACAGAGCCTCAAGCTGTCACCCTGGATAGAGCGCTGTGGCTTCACAGTTCACAGCAACCTCCAATTCCTGGGCTCAAGCAAGTCTCTTGCCTCCGCCTCCCAAGTAGCTGGAAATACAGGTGCCCGCCACAACGCCCGGCCATTTTTTGGTTGCAGCTGTCATTGTTGCTTGGCGGGTCCGGGGGCTGGATTCGAACCCGCCAGCTCAGGTGTACGTGGCTGGCGCCTTAGCCCGTTGAGCCACAGGCGCCGAGCCTTTTTTTTTTTTTTTTTGAGACAAAGCCTCACTCTGTTACCTAGTCTAGAGCGCCATGCAGCAGCCTAGCTCATAGCAACCTCAAACTCCCAGGCTCAAGTGACTGTCGTGCCTCAGCCTCCTAAGTAGCTTGGACTACAGGTGCCTGCCACAATACCCTGCTAATTTTTTTATTTTTGGTAAGACAGGGTCTCACTTAGCCTGGTCTCAAACTCCTGAGTTCAAGCACTCTTCCCACCTTCAGCTTCCCACAATGCTAGGATTACCCATTGTTGACAAAGGCATGGGAAATGGTTAGTGGGCATACATTCCTCTGGCAGTTTTTATAAAGAACAAGATAGTATTATCTTTAAACATCTAACATGTATACATCTTCAACCTGGATTTCCATTCCATAACTTTACTTCACATATTTCTACTACATGAACACAAAATTATATGATGCAAATGTTTAGTACAATTCTGTTTATAGAGAAAGAACTGGAAACAATGTAAATATCCAAAACAAAAAAAATTATAAATTATAATTTCTGTTATATATAGACTGAGGATATTACATAATAGTTTTTTTCAAAGTTATTAAGTACATGGGAAAATCACCAAGACAGAATGACTATATTTACATAAAAAATGTAAGTCTAAACTATACATACTATTAAGGTGATGAAAAATGTTTCAGAATGATAAAAACTAAATACTAAACTATTAGCAGTACTGTAGTAACCTCCAAGAAGACTAAACGGAGAAGAATGGGAAGGAAAAGTTTTATTCTCCTTGGCTAGACCCCGTCTCCAAAATAAAAAAACTAGCCAGGCACTGTGGGAGACGCCTCTAGTCCCAGCTACTCCGGAGATAGCTTCAACCCAAGAATTTGCGGTTTCTGTGAGCTATGACCTCATGGCACTCTACCAGGGTGACACAGTAAAGCTCTATCTTAAGATAGACATTCAAATTTAAGATGTTTTTAGAATTTCCTTCAGGTGAAAATGTTACAAAGGCAAGTGATATGAGTACAGAAATGTACGGTAGGCTCGGTGCCTGTGGCTCAACAGACTAAGGCGCCAGCTTAGTCTGAGCTGGTGGGTTTAAATCCAGCCCGGACCCGCCAAACAACGGGTCATTGTTGGTTGGCGGGGCCAGGCTGGATTCAAACCCGCCAGCTCAGGTTTACATGGCTGGCGCCTTAGCCCGCTGAGCCACAGGCGCTGAGCCAACTTCTGAATGTTTTTAGAGATTTTTAACAAAATGAAACATTTAATAAATATTTTACAACCCAAGAACACACACACACACACACAGAATAAGTATTTGAAAATAAATCACAGGGCTAGGTTTGGTACCTCACGCCTGTAATCCCCGTACTCTGGGAGGCTGAGGCGGGTGGACTGCCCTTAACTCACAGGTTCGAGACCAGCCTGAGCAAGAGCGAGACCCTGTCTCTAAAAATAGCCGGGCATTGTGGCGGGCGCCTGTAGTCCAGTTATTTGGGAGGCTGAGGCAAGAGAATAGCTTGAGCCCAAGAGCTGGAGGTTGCTGTGAGCTGTGATGCCATAGCACTCTATTAAGGATAACAAAGTGAGACTCTTGTCTCCAAAAAAAAAAAAAAAAAATCACAAAAGATTTCCCAGGCTTGAGAAATGTAGTCATTTCCTCAGGTATCTTATAATAAACATACTTAGTGAACAGTCATTGCTATCTGCTTTGAAAAGGTTATGTTATGCTTTACTATGTTTCAAATTCTTACACAATGGTATTCCTGATAACACCTGTTTATGGTACTCTCTGTACTGAAATCTCTAAGAACAGTGACTCAGTGTGGTTGATGCAGGTAGTATGCAATGCAGATCATTATACCTTCCCAGATAGCAATAGTACTTGGTGGTAAAGCTAATAATTCAATCCTATTTTGAGCACATGATGTCTTAACCTTTGTCTTCTCTCCAGAACCCATTTAAATGCAAACCATCAGAGGATTTCAAAGAAAGCTATTTAAAACTAATATCATTTCTTTTTTTTTTTTTTGAGACAGAATCTTAAGCTGTTGCCCTGGGTAAAGTGCCATGGCATCATAGCTCATACCAACCTCCAACTCAGGCTCAAGGGATCCTCTTGCCTTAGTTTTTCTATTTTTAGTAGAGACAGGGGTCTCAATTTTTTGCTCAGGATGGTCTCAAACTTGTGAGCTCAGGCAATCCACCTGCCTTGGCCTCCCAGAGGAAACTAATATCATTTCTATCCCCAACCACTCATCTATGTGAATTAAGATTACCTATACAGGATGGCATCTGTGGCACAAAGGAGTAAGGAGCCAGCCCCATATGCCGGAGGTGCGGAGGTGGTGGGTTCAAACCCAGCCCCGGCCAAAAACTGCCAAAAAAAAAGATCACCTATACAATGTGCAACAAAAATAATACACAGGAAAAAATGGATACATAGGCACATACAGAGTACAGCTGTTATCTCTAAACTCTGATTTCAAATTACTAGATTTCTTTATTTCAAAGGTTTCAATGCTTCCAAGAAATGACTTTAAAAGAAGTACTTGGGGGCGGTGCCTGTGGCTCATCGAGTAGGGCGCTGGCTCCATATGCTGAAGGTGGCAAGTTCAAACCCAGCCTTGCCCGAACTGTAAAACAGAAAAATAGCCAAATAGCCGGGCATTGTGGTGGGCGCCTGTAGTCTCAGCTACTCAGGAGGCTGAGGCAAGAGAATCGCCTAAGCCCAGGAGTTGGAGGTTGCTGTGAGCTGTGTGATGCCACGGCACTCCACCGAGGGTGATAAAGCGAGACTGCCTCTACAAAAAAGAAAAAAAAAAAAAAAGTACCTGGGTTGGAGCTTACAAAAGGCTTATTAATACTTAAAGAATACGTAAACCACTAATCCATGGTACTTACTTCTTGGTCTGATCTTCGAGGACATAAAGCATCCATTTCATCAAAGAAAATCACACAGGGTGCTGAGTTCTTGGCTCTCTGAAAAACCTGTCGCACAGCACGTTCACTCTCACCAACATACTAAATGTAAACACAAAGAAATAAAACACAGGAAGTTCAACCTTGAGGTTTGGGCCAAATGAGAGTAAAACTAGTTTTATTTTTTGAGACAGAGTCCTACTATGTTGCTCTCTGTGGTGTCACAGCTCACAGCAACCTCAAACTGTTGGGCTTAAGTGATTCTCTTGTCTCAGCCTCCCAAGTAGCTGGGACTACAGGTGTCTGACATAACACCCGGCTATTTTTTTTTCTTGTTGTTGTTATAGTTGTCATTGTTATTTAGTAGCCTCAGGCCAGATTTGAACCCACTAGCCCTAGTGTATGTGGCCGGTGCCCTAACCACGGAGATATAGGCGCCAAGCCATAAAACTAGTTTTAAATGACATTTATGTATTAGAATCTAAAAAATATTAGGTTAAACCACATACGATTGTTGATATTTAAGGCCTTCTCTAGCTGAAACCTGCCATGATTCTATTGTACTTAGAGCTGATCTCTTATGCCTCATGCATATAAAATATCTAGCAGCGATTTGCAGTAAAAATCAAATGTATTTCATTTTATTTTACTGTATTTATTTATTTTTTTGAGACAGAGTCTCACTCTATTCCCCTGGGTAGAGTGCCCTGGTGTCATACTTCACAGCAACCACAAACTCTTGGGCTCAAGCAATACAGATGAATGCCACAATGCCTGGCTAATTTTTTTAGACAATGGGTCTCTCCCTTGCTCAGACCAGTCTCAAACTGGAGCCAAGCCATCTCCAGACAGCTCTTTAAATCTAAAATGTTCCTGAGCTGCACCTGTGGCTCAGTGGGTAGGGTACTGGCCCCATACACCGAAGGTGGCAGGTTCGGAAACTAGCCAAACTGAAACAAAAAACAGCCAGGCACAGCGGCGGGAACCTGTAGTCTAAGCTAGTCAGGAGGCCGAGGCAAGAGATCACCTAAGCCCAGGAGTTGGAGGTTGTGAGCTGTGACCCCACACCACCCAACCAAGGGCGATAAAGTTATATTCTGTATTTAAAAAAAAAAAAAAAAAAAAAAAAAAAGAGGTTAATAAACAAGTGAAGTCGGAGGAGGAGCAAGATGGCGGCCGGGTAGCAGCTTCCTTACAACTGGTCACAGTGTGACTCGGGAGAGAAGACACCAGGCATCTCCGGCTGGTGGGATCTGCCCAGAAACATCCCTTTAGGGACACAGGGAGTCAGCGAGGGACTCCTGCCCCCCATGAGGAGGACAAAAGCAGTGGAGAACTGGCAAGTGGTTGTGGGTACTCCTTGGGTCTAATCCTGCCAGCAGCTGTAAGTACAGCAGCAGTGAGATTGCAAATTGGAAAAGCCTTACCTGTGAGCTGGTTTTTTTTTTTTGGTTTTTTTTGGGAATTGGCACTCAGTTGAACTACCTTGGGAGAATTTGGGCAAGACTGGAAGACTTTAAGCATTGTCTAGGGCCCCAGACTGAGCTGCTGAGCCAGATGAAGCTAATAGTGTTTGGCTGTGGGCCATGTGAAGCCATTGTGGGAGAAATGCCCTGGCAAGCTCTGCCCTCAGAGTAGCACAGCCAGGATCCAGTGGGAGACCTTGGGCAAGTATCTAGTGACTGAGCAGCCTAAAGGTGGGCCCTTATAGCCTTGGGCCTCGGGAGCATAGAGTGAGACCGGTTTTGACACACTAGGTGAGTGGGTAGCCAGTTCAGGCGTGATCACAGCAACAACCAGTTTCCTGGGAAAGCTTCTGCTTAGTCAAGGTTAGCAGTTGAAATTGCCTTTCAAGTGGGCTGAGAAGAGATTTAGGCTCTCCACCCGATGGGGTTTAAGAAATCAGCAGAGGCCTCCAGACTCCATCTCGTATAGCCACATCAGAATTGTGATTAACATCTCATACCCTAGAAGATCACCTGTTGCCCAGACAATATATACTGCTTTGTTTTGGTTTTTCTTTTTCCCTCTAGATTTTTCTTTTTACGCTTTTCCTTTCTTTCTTCGTTTTTCTAGTTTAAATATAATTTTTCATTATTGCCTTCTTTAACAATTAGAACTTCATTCTTGCTAGTGTTTCTACCCCTATTATTTGTTTTCCCCCCAATTTTATCCTGTAAAGTTTTCTGTTTGCTTGTTTTGGTTTGATTTATAGCATTTTTGTCTTTCCTCTCTACTTGGTGGTGGTGGGGGTACTGTGTCTGAACAGACTGGCAAAGAGCTGGAGGTTGCTGTGAGCTGTGATGCCACAGCACTCTACCCAGGGTAACAGCTTGAGGCTCTGTCTCAAAAAAAAAAAAAACAACTTAGAGATGACAGAAAGGGAATTTAGAATATAGATGATGAAAATGATGAAGGAAATAATGGAAATAGTGAAGGAAACTGCTCATAAAGTGGAAAATAACCAAAAGGAAATTAAAAAAAAAAAGCATCAAATAAGAGATGAATGATAAGAAGAATATAGAAAGGATGTAGTAGAGCTGGAGGAACTGAAGCAGTCAATTAGGGATCTTAAAGATGTAATAGGCCCGGCGCCTGTGGCTCAACGGGCTAGGGCACTACCCACGTACACCTGAACTGGCGGGTTCAAATCCAGCCCCAGGGCCCGCCAAACAACAAAGGCGACTGCAACCAAAAAATGGCCAGGCGTTGTGGCGGGCGCCTGTAGTCCCAGCTACTTGGGAGGCTGAGGCAGGAGACTTGCTTGAGCCCAGGAATTGGAGGTTGCTGTGAGCTGTGATGCCACAGCACTCTATCCAGGGTGACAGCTTGAGGCTCTGTCTCAAAAAAAAAAAAAGGATGTAATAGAAAGTATTAACACATTAGATCATGCAGAAGAAAGAAGCTCAGAGGTAGAGGAGAAAGCTCTTGAGATAACCTAGAGAGTTAAAGAGGCAGAAAAGAAGAGAGAGAAAGCAGAAAGTTCACTGAAAGAATTATGGGACTTTACGAAGCATTTAAACATATGAGTTATAGGTATCCCAGAAGGGGAAGAAGAATGCCCCAGGGGAATGGAAGCCATACTAGACAATATTATAAAGAAAAATTTCCCAAATATCACCAAAGATCCTGACACACTCCTTTCACAGGTATATTGGACCCTGGGTCGCCTCAACTTTAACAGAGCTTCTCTAAGACACATTGTGATGAACCTGTCCAAAGTCAAGACAAAAGAAAAGATCTTCAAGCTGCCAGAAGTTAAGTGTCAGTTGACCTACAGGGGCAAATCCATCAGGGTGACTGCAGACTTGTCTAATGAAACTATTCAAGCAAGAAGACAATGGTCATCTACCTTTAATCTACTTAAACAGAACAATTTCCAGGTCAGAATTCTATAACCTGCTAAGCTAAACTTTAAAGGACAGAACCTAACTTCCACATGATGCAAAAGATAAAAAAGACAAAGATGGTCACTTTATATTAGTCAAGGGAGAAATACAACAAGAAGGCATTTCAATTATAAATATTTAGCACCCAACATAAATGCTCCCAGATTCCTGAAACAGACACCATAATAACAGGGGACTTTAACACTCCTCTCACAGAGCTGGACAGATCCTCTACACAGAAATTAAACAAAGATATAAGGGACTTAAATGATACCCTAGAACAAATGTGCTTGACAGACGCATATAGAACACTCCATCCCAAAGATAAAGAATATACTTTCTTCTCATCACCCCATGGAATATTCTCCAAAATTGATCATATCCTAGGACACGAAACAAACCTCAACAGAATCAAAAGAATTGAAATTTTACCTTGTATCTTCTCAGACCACCAAGCCACTAAAGGTAGAACTCAACTCCAACAAAAACGTTCAACCCCCCACAAAGGCATGGAAACTAAACAGCCTTCTGTTGAATGACAGTTGGGTGCAGGAAGAAATAAAACAGGAAATCATTAACTTCCTTGAGCACAACAACAATGAAGACACAAGCTACCAAAACCCGTGGGATACTGCGAAAGCAGTTCTGAGAGGAAAATTTATCGCTTTAGATGTTTACATTTGAAAAACAGAAAGAGAGTGCATCAATAAACTCACAAGCCATCCTATGGAATTGGAAAAAGAAGAACAATCTAAGCCTAAACCCAGCAGAAGAAAAGAAATATCCTAAATTAAATCAGAGATCAATGAAATAAAAAATAAAAGAATCATTCAGAAAATTAATGAAATAAGGAGTTGGTTTTTTGAAAAATAAATAAAATGGATAAGCCTTTGGCCAGACTAACAAGAAATAGAAAAGTAAAATCTCTAGTAACTTCAGTCAGAAATGATAAAGGGGGCTTGGCGCCTGTGGCTCAACGGGCTAAGGCGCCAGCCACGTACACTTGAGTTGGCGGGTTAAAATCCAGCCCGGGCCTGCCAAGTAACAATGATGGCTGCAACCAAACATGGCCAGGCATTGTGGCGGGCGCCTGTAGTCCCAGCTACTTGGTAGGTGAAGGCAGGAGACTTGCTTGAGCCCAGGAATTGGAGGTTGCTGTGAGCTGTGATGCTACAGCACTCTATCCAGGGGGACAGCTTGAGGCTCTGTCTCAAAATAAATAAATAAATAAAAATGATAAAGGGGAAATAACTGATGCCACAGAGATACAAGAGATCATCTCTGAATACTACCAGAAACTCTATACCCAGAAATTTGACAATGTGATAGAAATGGATCAATATTTGGAATCACACTCTCTTCCTAGACTTAGCCAGGAAGAAATAAGAGCTCTTGAACAAACCAATTACAAGCACTGAGATTAAAGAAACAATAAAAAATCTTCCAACCAAAAAATTCCCTGGTCCAGATGACTTCACACCAGAATTCTATCAAACCTTTAAGGAAGAGCTTATTCCCGTCCCGCAGAAACTATTCCGAAAAATTCAGGAGAAAGGAATTTTCCCCAACACGTTCTATGAAGCAAACATCACCCTGATACCAAGACCAGGAAATTCTAAAAATGAGAATTTCAGACCAATTTCACTCATGATTATAGAGGCAGAAATTCTCAACAAAATCCTAACCAAAAGATTACAGCTTAGGCTCGGTGCCTGTGGCTCAATGGGCTAAGGCACCAGCCACGTACACCTGAGCTGGCAGGTTCGAATCCAGCCCAGGCCTGCCAAACAACAATAACAGCTGCAACCAATAAATAGCTGGGCATCGTGGTGGGCACCTGTAGTCCCAGCTACTCGGGAGGCGAAGGCAAGAGACTTGCTCAAGCCCAGGAATTGGGAGGTTGCTGTGAGCTGTGATGCCACAGCACTCTATCCAGGGTGACAGCTTGAGGCCCTGGCTCAAAAAAAAAAAAAAAAAAAGGGGGGGGGGGACACGGCGCTGCCTGTGGAGATCCACGGAGGCAGATAGGATTCGTTGGCTGCCATCCCCACTGCTGTGCACTAGGTTAAAAACGACAACTGACGCCAACCATGAAAGATCCAAGTCGCAGCAGTACTAGCCCAAGCATCATCAATGAAGATGTGATTATTAACGGTCATTCTCATGAAGACGACAATCCATTTGCACAGTACATGTGGATGGGAAATGAAGAAGAATTCAACAGACAAATAGAAGAGGACTTACGGGAAGAAGAATTTATTGAATGCTGTTTCCAAGAAATGCTGGAAGAGGAAGAAGAGCATAAGTGGTTTATTCCAGCTCGAGATCTCCCACAAACTATGGACCAAATCAAAGACCAATTTAATGACCTTGTTATCAGTGATGGCTCTTCTCTGGAAGATCTTGTGGTCAAGAGGAATCTGAATCCAAATGCAAAGGTTTATTCCTGGGGTGAAGTACTAAAATATTTGAGTAGTTGGGGGCCCTCTCTTGGTGGACATAGCACAATTCCCACACTGTGAAGGCAGTATTAGAAGACTTAATTGTAAAAGCTCTCTCTTGTCACTGTGTTACACTTATGCATTGCCAAAGTTTTTGTTAGTCTTGCATGCTTAATAAAAGTGCTGAGACTGTTATTAAG
>CAUYON010065855.1:0-26783 GCA_963573935.1 Arctocebus calabarensis | reverse complement strand
AAATGGGTCTTTGACTTTGTTTCTTCACAGTGCTAAGATCTTTAGGCATTTGACAAAATGTGAAGACATTTTGTCAACCTCTGGACCAAGCCTCCAGGCAAGAATCTAGGAGACAATGGCTGCAAAAACTTCAAAGTATCTATTCCTGGATAACCAGAAAACAGTCTTTGTGTTTGCCTCAGGGTTGCCAAAATCTATTGCTTTTTCTGTGAAGGCAAAAGCCAGTTTAACCCATTAGTGGCTTACTCAAATGAGAAGTACATGAGACATACATGTGGGGATTTCTAACCCCACAACCTGCCCATTAATAACCTCACTCTTGCTCCTTGAGACTTCCCAGTTAAACCACACACACATCTTGTCTTATACTCCATTGTGGAGGAAACTCACTAAGACATTTGATTCTGGGATAGCTCCAGGAAGCATATCCTCCAGGTGGAATCCTGAAACCGGACCATTTACCACTCTGGGATAAGTGGGGGTGGATGATAACCCCTACACATGGTGGCATCGTACTTGCTTGTGAATGATTGGGATGAGGCACAGGTGGAAAGGAAAAGGCAGGGTTAAATGGCAGCTTGTATTGCATTAATGTTATCAGCACTGTAGTAACTATAAGTATTGTGGAATATTAAGAATAGGGATGGTTTTTATTTAGTTCCTTGGAAGCCTGGTGGAAACTAAAAAATATGTCCTTGTTATCCAAGAGTGATCAGCTTGGGGTGTGTTGTGAAAGCTAGAAATCTTCCATGGTGACATTTAATGAGAGATTGATCTTCTGCAGCCATAGATGCTCAGTGCTGAGAATCAGGCCTAGGGCTTAATTCTAAGGGTGGAGGAGCTACGGTGAGGGCTGAAAACATAGCTTGCTAGATGAGAAAATGTTGTAGGTCAGCGCCATGCTCCCTTACTGATAAGGGGCTTTTAGGATGAGGCATCACCTATGACACACATTTGTGGTTATTGATTGTCTCAGCTAGGAGGTTTGGAGACTAAAAATGAGAATTTAGAGGGAATTTCATATTGAATACTCTGGGAATTTCTCAGATACACAAAAATATTTCAATTATAAATTCCACTTTTGTTTGTTTATTTGCTTTTGGAGACTGGATCTTGATTTGTTGCCCAGGCATGAAGGCAGTGGCATGTTCATAGCTCACTTCAACCTCTAACTCCTTCTCAAGCAATCTTCTTGCCTCAGCCTCCTGAGCAGCTAAGACTACAGGCATTTGCCACCACGCGAGGTTAATTTTTCATATTTTGGTTAGAAACAGGCCCTCACTATGTTACTTGGGCTGGTCTTGCGCTCCTGGCCTCAAGAGATCCTCCAGCGTCATCACTTTGTTGATGTTGCAGGTGTGAGCCACTGTGCTCAGACCAGATTATAAGTTCTTATTTTCTTAAAATACATGAAGCATTTAGGGAAGGACAGATAAAGAAAAATCATTTTTTGCATCATAAGATTATGTGTGATTGGAGTTTTAACACCCCAAAACAGGCTCATAAACTACACTGAACTGTAAGTTTCCCTCAAATTACTGGAGAACGCACGATCACACAGCTCCCGTCTGTCCCCTCTATGTCCTATGGGACCTTTGTGCGACAGGACAGAGCTACTTTCTGTGTGGTGTTTTTTGTAGAGGAAAAAGTAAAATAACCCTGATTTCTAGTTATGTGTTCTATATAAAGAGCAACCACACCTAAACACCCTGGGTGGGGAGTTTCTAAGAACCTAGGTTATAACCATTCTGGGCCATTTTGTCCTAGTCCCGGGCTGTAGAAGAATTTTCCTTTCATCCACAAAGACATAGGGAAGAGGACTTGAAATGACCTAGTGCACGGACCACACCCCCCTGAATATCTTCCAAAGGGCACCCTGCACATCAGGGTTCCTGAGGCTGTAGATGACTGGGTTCAGCATGGGGTTGATGACAGTGTTAAAGATCCCAACAGCTTTATCTTTATCTGAAAGCTTGGCTGAACCTAGTCGCATGTAGTTAAAGACACCTGAACCATAGAATATGGCAACCACAGTGAGGTGGGAACCACATGTGGAGAAGGCTTTCTTCCTGCCCTCAGCAGAGCGCATTCGCAGGACTGCACCTACCACATGGGCATAGGAGGTGACAATGAGAGCCATGGGAACACCTGCCATTAAAAATCCCAGAGCAAAGAGCAGCAGCTCATTGAGTTGGATGCTGGAGCAGGAGAGCTGGAAGAGCTGTGGGAGGTCACAGTAAAAGTGATTGATGACATTGGGGCCACAGAAGTTGAGTGTGGATATGGCCACAGTGTGGGTCAGGGCATTGCTGAAGGCACAAGCCCAGGACACAGCCACCAACGTTCTCTGGACCATCTGGCTCATGCGGGTGCTATAGGTGAGGGGCCGGCAGATGGCCAGAAATCGGTCATAGGCCATTGCGGTCAACAGGAAGCAGTCCACCCCAACAAGCAAATGGAAGAAGAAGATCTGTGTGAGGCAGGATCTGTAGGAAATTGTTCCTGTGTGGGACAAGAGTCGACACAACCTTGAGGGAACAGTGACACTGATGCAACCCATATCTAGCACTGATAGGTTCCCCAGGAAGAAGTACATGGGGGTGTGGAGTTTGGGCTCCCGCAGGATTGCAGCCAGGATGCTGAGGTTTCCCCCGATGGTGACCAGGTAGGCAAAGAGGAAGAGCACAAAGACAACTGGCCACAGATCCGGTGTGTCCACCAAGCCCAGCAGGATGAACTCAGTAATGGCTGTTCCATTTACCCCAGATTTTATCTGCATGAGTTTCTGCAAAGAAACATCCATGGAAGAAAAGAATCAGTCCTCTTAGTTTATTTATTTATTCAAAAAGAAGAGATAGACCTTGTTCTATGTGCTTACCTTTTGCTAAGTTCCCTCTCTCCAAGTAAGGACTTTACTATTCCTTAGACCACCCTATATTTGTTAACTCCCACACTACATTTATCTCAATACCTTTACTTTAGTCCCTGATATAAAAACAGATGGCATTGCCACTGTGGACCTCTCTCCCTCTGCTAGCTGAAAAGAATCTATTGATAGCAATTAGGAAGGACAAAACTGTTGGGGGGAAAAAAGCAAAAAGTGTCCTTCTGGTTTGGACATGGCAGAGTAAATCTGGAACTTTCTCTTCTCAGAACTCTTCCCTTTGTAAAACAAGCAAAATATGAACAATATCCAAAACCCCAATGCATAAACTGGACTGGATGGTTTCGAGACAGTGGAGATCACATAGAAGAGTGGCGAGAAGTAGAGAGAGGAAAGTCATGGCTGCAGAAGGCAAAGATAAGTACAATTTTCTCTAAAGAGAGTGGGCTACCTTAAGCCCAAAACCTAAGCCCTTGTGTGTCCTGATGGGAGTGGAGTACAAAATAGGGCACCATGATCTTCTGTGGTCCTGAGTCGCATACAAGAAGCAGAGAAAAGCCCAACTGAAGAATCACATACACAGGCAAGTTATACTTGCAGACTATGAAGGTGTGAGACTGGAGGTGAGAAATGAGGAAAATAGACCCTAACACTTCTACAGTTTCCCATCTATATTGGCCACAGCCAAGCCATGCCTAAAATAATTTACCTCCAAGTCTGAATCACAAGATTACGTGCTAGCCTGAAACATGATCTTAACTTAGCCTCTTCTGATACAGGTGTCTTGCAAATACCTAGTTCAGCAAAAACCCATTTCATTCAAGCACTCAAAAACAGGCTTGACATGGTGGCTCACTACTGTTACATAATGCAGCATTTTAGGAGGCTGAGGTGGGAGGATTGCTAGAGCCCAGGAGTTAGACACTAGCCTAAGCAACAGAACAAGTCTCTGTTTCTACAAGAAATAGAAGAATCAGCCAAGCACTGTGACATGTGTGTGTATGGCATGTGTGTGTAGTCCCAGCCACTAAGGAGGCTGAGGTAGGAAGAGTGCTTGAGCCCAGGAGTTTAAAATTGCAGTAAGCTCTGCAATAATAATGTCACTGCCCTCTAGCCTGGGCAACAGAGCAAGACCCTGTTTCAAAAACAGAAAAAAAATCCCACAAAAGGGTTGAAAATCAAACAAGCACAGGATGTATAGAAGGATTGTATAAGAAAAAGTGAAAGAAACACAAAAAATAAATGGAAGTTAAAATTCACTTCACAGATGAATGTTGCCATGGAACCCATGAAAATTGTGACCAGACATTTCAACCTATCTGAAAAAACTTCACTTTATAAATAAAACATTAATACATGTTGAAAGATATAAAATACAATTTAAATAAATGGGAAAAAATGTCATATTCTTGGACTGAAATATTCTGTAACATTAGGATGTTATTTATACCTAAATAATAATCCCTATGATACCACATAATAAATTATAGCAATTCCCAACCAAAAAAATGACAATAGGATATTTTATAAATAATAGTACTCTGGTTCTAAGATTTGCATAGAAAAACAAGCAAGAAGGGTAGGTAGAAAAATTAGTGAAGATGGACTGTGTCTTCCAGAAATATAAACAAAGCCCCAGCACTATAAACAGGTTGGTCCTGGGACAAAAACAGCAAGCCAGGACAATGTGAAGAAATGAAAAGTCCAGGAATTGAGCTAAACTAATGTGGGACTTAGTACATGGAGTAAGTAGCAGCTTATGTGAATAGGAAAATGTGTTATTCAATAAATTCAATGAATGCTATTGGGTCAATATTATAGCTATCTAGAAAAAAATAAGTTATATTCATGCCTCATATACCTTGCAAGAGTAAATTCTAAGTAAATAAAATATTTCAATGTAAAAATTAAACTATAACATAATTAGGGGGAAATGGAAGATTTTAATAACGTAAGAATGACTCAAAATATAGAAAATACAAATAAAACACCAAACGTAATGGATCCATTAAAATTCAATAATTCTCTGGAACAACATTTCCCCAAAGCCCATTTCCTGTAAAGTTCCAGGTGAGGGTTGGCCACAAGGGGAATCTGTGTGATTAATTGCAAGAAATAAGTGAAACCATCATGTTCTGAAGTTTGGGAGGCAGAGGCGAGTAGACAGAGAAGGGCTCTGCAGAGTTCCAGTCTATCACTGCTTTTTCTTGCTCTTTTTAGAGCTCTCCTTCCTGACTGTCACGCTGCTGACCAGCAGGGACCAGAAGCTTTCTGTAAACTTCCAGAGGTGGTAGTCAGGAATAATCAATAACCCTACAGATTGCCACATCAGCCACCTTCACAGTTTACCTGCCTTTCTGCACGCAAGCCAGACAGAGCTGGTAGGTGACTTTGCTCTGTTCCTTTTCAGATTGTTATTTCCCCAGCTCCTTTCACTTCAAATGTACTTTAAAGTCCAATTCCTATAATAAATTGTTCCAAGTACTCATTGTGTTTCTGCTTCCTGGATTGATCTCTAATTAATACATTTAGTTGATATAAGCATAATCAGAAGAGATTTGCAACTGAAACCAGAGACAAAGGGCCATTTCTTTCTAATACATAAAGAGATA
This sequence comes from Arctocebus calabarensis, assembly GCA_963573935.1. Classification (NCBI taxonomy): domain Eukaryota; kingdom Metazoa; phylum Chordata; class Mammalia; order Primates; family Lorisidae; genus Arctocebus; species Arctocebus calabarensis. The sequence goes on along the minus strand of CAUYON010065855.1, from coordinate 21,287 downwards.
CTTCTCATATATTTAAAGAAGAACAATTCAAGAAGAAAACAGGGAAATGATATTAACAATGTTTCATTCATATGATATACAAATATCTCTTAAAACAATAAGTAGGATCCAGTTTGCTCTTAGGGGAATGGAAATTAAGCAATAGCACAAAACCGTTTTTCTCTTACCAGATTGGAAGAGACCAAGAACATTCTGATAAGTAAGGTTTAACTTGCCCAAGACTGATTCCTTAAATATGATGGTCATAGAGGACATACATTCTTTTTTTTTTTTTTAATTTCAGATTAATTTCAGAGGCTACACACAATCAGGTTATATAGTTTGTGTTTATAAGGTAAAGTCCAAATTGTAGGTGTTTCCTTCACCCAGGAAGCGCGCCATATAGTCATGCCTTGTTCCTCTGGGCTGGAATTTGCCGAACCCTGTCCCCTCTCTGCCCTTCTTGAATTTAATGTTCAATAAAATAAGTACAATTATAGAATAATAAAAATTAATTTTTTAAAAAAATATCCAAAATCACAGTAATGCAGAAGCAAGAAAGTGAAAAAGAAATTTGTCAAAGAAATAATTATTCTAAATAATCCCATTTAAAATAGCTAGAAAAAATGCTAAAGAATAAATTTAGGCCATGAATGGTGACTCACACCTGTAATTCTAACAGTTAGGGAAGCTAAGGCAGGAGGATCACTGGAATCCAGAAGTTCAAGCAAGACCTAATCTCTCTAAAAAACAGAAAAATTAGCCTGGTGTGATGGTGTGCACCTGCAGTCCCAGCTACTTGATAGAAGTACCTTTCTACTGAGGCAGAAGGATTGCTTGAGCCCAGGAGCTGAAAGTTGTAATGAGCTATAATGATGCCACTGAACTCTAGCCTAGGCAATACAATGAGAACTCAACTAAAAATAAATAAAGAAACAAATAAAAATAAATGTAATCAAGGAGGTGAAAGATCTCTATACTAAAAATTATAAAGCATTGATGAAAGACATTGAGGAAGACACAAAGAAATGAAAAGATATTCTCTGTTCAGGAATTAGAAAAATTTGGGTGGCACCTGTGGCTCAAAGGATTAGGGCACCAGCCCCATATGCTGAAGGTGGTGGGTTCAAACCCAGCCCTGGCCAAAAACTGCAAAAAAAAAAAAATTAGAAAAATTAATATTATTAACTTATCCAGCAACCCAAAGCAATCTTCAGATTCAATGCAATCCTTATCAAAGTTTCAAGATCATTTTTCACAAAAATAGAAAAAAATCCTAAAATTAGTACAGAATCATGAAAGACCCCAGATATCCAAACTAATCTTGAGCAAAAAGAACAAAGCTACAGGTGTCACATGATTTGACTTCAAAATATACTACAAAAATAATAATAAAATAGCATGATATTTATATAAAAATAGACACATAGATCAATAGAACAGAATAGAGAACCTAGTAATAAATCCACACATTTGTAGTCAACTGATTTCCATAAAGGTACCAAAACACACAATGGGGAAAGAACAGTCTCTTTAACAAATGGTGCTGGGAAACTGGATATCCACATATAGCAGAATGAAATTAGATCATTATCTTGCAGCATATGGAAAAATCAACTAAAAAATAGATTCGACTTAATTGGAAGACCTGAAATTTTAACACTTCTAGCAGAAAACATAGAGGATAAGCGCCACAATATTGGTCTGGACAATGAGTTTGGGGAAACGAACCCAAAGGCATGTACGACAAAAGCAAAACTGGACAAATAGGACGGCATCAAATGAAAAACAAAAAAAGGAATCAATTTAAAAGTGAAGAGATAACCCATGAATTGGGAAAATTTTGAAAACCATACATCTGCTAAGAGGATAATATTCAAAATATGTAAGCAACTTAAACAATCCAATAGCAAAAAGCTGCAAATAACTCTATGAAAATATAGGCAAAGTACCGAAACAGGCATTCCTCAAAAGAAGACATACAAGGGGTTAACAGGTTCTGCAAAGGAAAAAAATGCTCATCACCAGTAATCATCAGAGAAATTTTAATTAAAACACATGAGTTATCTATCACCTCACACCTGCTAGAATGGCTATTCTGAAAAAGATAAAATTGTTAGCTAGGATGGAGAAAAACTAGAATCCTTGTGCACTATTGGTGGGAATATAAATTAATACACCCTTTATGGAGGAAAGTATGGAAGTTCCTCAAAAAATTAAAAGTAAAATTATCGTGTGATCCAGCAAACCCACTTCTGGGTATAAATCCAAGGAATTGAAATTCGTATGCCTCAGACATATCTGCAGGCCCATGTTCATTGCAACATTATTCACAGTGGCTATGATACAGAAGCAACCTGGCTGTCCATCAAGAGATAAGTGGATAAAGAAAATGTGGTATATACACATGATGGAATATTATGCAGCCTTTAAAAAGCAGGAAATTCTGTCATTTGAGACAATATGGATGAACCAAGAGGATATTATGCAATGTGAAAAAAGCCAGGAACAGAAAGACACATACTCACAAGTATGTGGAATCTAAAAAATGTCAAATTTGTAGAAGTAGAGAGTTGAATGACGATAAGTTTTAGTTAGACAGGAGGAATAAGCTTTAGTGATCAATTTCACAGAATGGTGGTTATCATAAATAATAATGCATTGCTAAAAGAGTAGGCTTTCAACATTTTTACTACCAAAAAAATGGTAACCATGCAATGTGATTGATTTGTTAGCTTGATTTAATCATTCCACAATGTAAACATATATCACCAAGTCTTATTGTACTCCATAAATATATACAATTACTATTTCAATTAACAAAATAAAATAAAGAAATAATTATGGCTAGGTGCTCATAGATCTGTGCTTAGGGCAATGGCCATGTGCACTGGGGCTGGTGGGTTCAAACTTAGCCTGGGCCTGCTAAACAACAACAACAAAATTAGCCGGGCATAGTGAAGGAATCCTGAGCCTAAGAGTATGGGGTCACTGTGAGCTGTGACATCAAAGCACTCTACAGAGGACAACAAAGTGAGACTCTGTCTCAAAATAATAATTATTATTGGCAGCACCTATTGCTCAGTGGGTAGGGCGCCAGCCCCATATACCGAGGGTGGCGGTTTCAACCCCAGCCCTGGCCAAACCGCAATGACAACAAAATAGCTGGGCATTATGGTGGGCATCTAGACTCCCAGCTACTCGGGAGGCTGAGGCAAGAGAATTGCCTAATCCCAGGAGCTGGAGGTTGCTGTGAGCTGTGTGATGCCACAACACTCTACCACTCTACTGAGGGTGAAAAAGTGAGACTCTGTCGCCACAAAAAAAAAAAAAAGAAATTATTATTATTATTATTATTATTATTATACTAGGAGTAATCTCTAATGCTTATAAAGCTGTTGAGAAAAGTTTTGCTTGAACTTTATGACTAGAATATTCTCTTGCTATATAAACTTTTCTGTAGCACAGGAAAAGATAAACAAATCCCATCACTGTTTATGAAGTTAGCATACATGTGGCACTAAAATCTAAAAATTTTAGGAAGAAAAATATCTCTAGAGAACAAAGTTAGTTATGACTGTAGAAACAAAATGTAAAATATAACTACAGGGAATTAAAAATATCATAATATTTAAAATAATAACTTACCATTAGTAAGTTACAGCCCTTGTAAGCAATCTGAGATGATTTAATATGTCAATGTATTTATGTAATACATTGAATCAATCGCATAAGACATACCTTTCACAGGTCAAGATCTATTCTTTATTCAAAAGAAAAACACCCAGTTATAGTTATGTAGGAATAGAAAGATACTATAGTAGCCTTTCTGAAGGCGAATAACAAACTACTCCACAAAAATCAGGAGCAAAAGAAGGATTTCCACCCTTACGTCTATTTTTTTCTATTTTTATTAGTATCCTAGAATAATTAGCAAAATTAATGTTAAGAAATATAAAAATAAATCTTATATGTTGGAAAGAAAAACCTCTATTTGATTATCTACAAGAAAAGAGCTGTTAAAAGTAGCCAGATAAGGCTCAGCACCTGTGGCTCAAGCGGCTAAGGCGCTAGCCACATACACCTGAGCTGGTGGATTCAAATCAAGCCTGGGCCCACCAAACAACAATGACGGCTGCAACCGAAAAATAGCCAGGTCCTGTAGCGGGCACCTATAGTCCCAGCTACTTGGGAGGCAGAGGCAGGAGAATCGCTTGAGCCCAGGAGTTGGAGGTTGCTGTGAGCTGTGATGCCTTAGCAGCTCTGACTTAAAAAAAAAAAAAAAGACAAAAATCATTCAAAACACATTTTTTAATAGTGGAATTCTTGGCTGGGTGCAATGGTTCACTCCTGTAATCCTAGCACTCTGGGAGGCCAAGATGGTGTACTGTTTAAGCTCAGGAGTTAGAGCCCAGCCTGAGCAAGAGCAAGACCACATCTCTACTAAAAGTAGAAAAACTAGCTGGGTGTCATGGCAGGTGCCTATAGTCTTGGCACTTGGGAGGCTGAGGCAAGAGGATTGCTTGAGCCCAAGAGTTTGAGGTTGCTGTGAGCTATGACACCACAGCACTCTACCCAGAGTGAAGAGTGAGACTCTGTCTCAAGAAACCAAAAAAAAAAAAGCAAAAAAAAAAAAATCCCCCCAAAGTGAAATTCTCCTAATGTTATGTGATTAAAGCAGGATGCAACATGATTTTGTATTAACAAACACACACTCTCACACAGAAACAAGACTAGAAAGAAATACCAAACTTTTATCAGTGGTTTGAGTGGTAATACAGCAAGTTTTTAGTTTCTTCCTCCTACTCTTCTTTACTTTTCAAATTGTCTTTAATTAATACTGATTAGTTTTTGCTGTTTAATACTACCTTCCAGGGTTGATCACTACAAACCTATCACAATAAACTAATTGAACAACAGAGAAACAAAAAATCCCTCCTCTGTTCTAAAGCCATTGTTTACGCTATCCTAATATCTTTGGCACTGACAGAATTTCATCCAGGCATCCTCTGATAATACCCACAGCTAACAGTTGCTGGGAGACTCCTCTTGGCTAGGCATTGTGCACTGTTCCAAGTGCTTCACATGTATTGGCTTATTTATTCCTCACAACACCCCTACGAGATGAGCACCATTTTTAATCCCCATTTTACAGAAAGAGCACAGGTCACATAAAGCAAGTGGCACAGGCAGGATTTGAACCCAGGCTGTCTGACTTCAGAGTCCCTGTTCTTAACCACTATACATACTACCAATCTAGGTACCCCAGGGCACCCCAAGTATTATAAATCCATGCTCCTCAATTTTCTATGAATCTTTGAGACATACTCCTATAACTCAAAGACTCACCCTCACCATTTTTATAGCTGTGCCGCTGTAGATCCCTAAGTCTTGCCCTGCAGGCTGCAGTAGCTTGAATCCAGGTGAGCACATTGGCCACAGTCAATAAGTATACCCTAATTTCTCTCTTTATTTTAACCCATGTCCTCAGATAGCTTTCATCTATCTTCACCCATTTGCTTATGCTATTTTCTCCATATAAAGCATCCTACCAATGTCACACGGTTAAAGTTTTCAAGATTCAGTTCAAATGCTAGCTCCTCCAGAAATACTTCCCTGATCTGTGCCCAATGAACAGGTTATGTTCCTTAATCATATTCTACATGGCATTACCACTGTACCTCTTAGAACAATCATTTAGTTATTTAACAAGGTCATGTCTGATTTGTCTCTAGGAACTACATACAATATAAAATAAACCCATTTTATTTATGTACCATTCATAAATAAACGAATGACTGCACTGGTTGACAAACAGGATTTCTGACAAATAGCATCATCTTGGCCTGAAGAATAAGGAAAGAGTTTCTAGACAAGTTGGAATTTATGCTGGACTTTGCAAGACTGATGTGATTTGGAAGCGGTAATGACTCAAGTAAAAGGCACAAAGTTACTGCTGTGGGAATGACTCTTCCATTTGTCTACATGGGGCATGCAATTGTTGTAGCAATCTATGCACTGACACACAGCTTTTTATATAAACTTTATGAATGTTTTTTACACTCAAAAGAGATATTCCTTAAAAACAAATAAGTCATGGCCAGAATGATATGCTCCCCTAGCAGCTGCTGTCTAGCTCTTAATCAATAAGGGTCAAAGCTATGGTGTCCTAAAGTTCTGGGCTGTCCGCTGTACTGTCCATCCGACATGTGTGTGCCTGATGGAATCCCAAGACTGATCATCAGTGAGGAGACCCTTCAAGATTACCACTCTCGGGGGCGCATCCCAGGCACCCTTTCTTGGGCTGTGAGCAGTCTCTGTGAGCAGGGGAGTCTGTCCTATAAGGACTAGGTTCTGGGTAGGGGAGTTGAACACCTAATCTCCTTCCACTCACCCCCAGTAGAATCGGAAAACAAGAAGAGGGGACCATGGAGGTGCTGGACAAGCAGCCTCAATCAGAGTCAGAGCTCTTTCTCTCACTTGATATGTCGCCCTGCAAAGTCTCTGATTCTGCTTGTGATGCTTTGATCCCCAGATCTGTAAAATCAGGAGACTGGACTCACTAACAGCTAATATCCCTTCCTTGTTCCATGGGAGCAGAGGGCAGGGCCTGCAAGAACTCACCTTGTTATGGCACAGGGCCTGCTGAGGTTTCCTGAAAAGGGATGTAAGAAGGTAAGAAGCTACACGAGCTACTCCAGAAGCAGGAAAGGGCTGTGTATTTGGAAATGAGGTAAAGAGGCTGAGACCTTCTCTGCCACTGGGCTTTTCCACCACAGTGTTATACTCTAGGGGCCTCAAAAGTAGTCCTAAGAAGTGAAAGGAGGATAAGAGAGTTAAGGATAGGTACAGAATTCAAGCCTTAATAAACACTACAGTGGTGAGGCCAGGGCCTTACACCTCCGTGGTGATTTAGTTTCTCCAAAGCCATCCTCTCCACCCCTGATATTAATCTATGGGGAGACTTAGGAAAGATATTATAACAAAAGAGGTCACAGAGGAGCTGTCTGCTTGCCCAAAGCCACCCAGGGAGCTAGGACTGGAGCCAGGTCTCCAAATTAAGGATTTGGCTGTCCCAGGTGCCAGGTCCAAACAAGACCCAGGGGCAGAGATACGATGACTCCAAAACTTGAAAATGAGGAGGAAACCTGCCTTGGATTTGAGTCTAGGGATGAAGAGGAAACTCAACAAAGTAGGTAAACACTGGAAGAGCCCTTTCTAACCTCAAATTCTCACTGAGTCCTTGAGAATAAAGAGCATTCCCACCCAGGGTCTTGTTAGCAAGAGCCGCGGGGACTGTGTCTGGGGACTCCCACCATGATCCTGGGAGAGGTGGCAGAGGCACTGGGCTGCCTGGAGGAGGGGAGAGGAGGGAATGTGACATTGCCCACTACTAAGACGTTCTAGGCCAGGCCCTGAGAAGTTGAGTCTATGGATGGAGATGCTGAAAGAGGAACTTGGAGAGGTTGTGTAGTGCACCCACAGACTCTTATGGCCTCCTCAGGCAATTATCCACCCAACCAGTGTTTTCCTTTCTTAAGATGTGTATATGTTTTTTGTCTCCCTCTGGATATTATACATCTAGAAGGTAATGTTCACAGGTTACAGAGTTTAGGACCTGATGTCTTTAGGAGGTGCTGTTCAGTTCATTAACAGCATCAAAATGGAGAGTTAGAATTAAGCTAGATCACAGACCTGCAGCACCTTGACTGAGAGGAATATCTGGTACACTTGAGGGAGAACCTTGTAGCACTGCCACAGATACATATAATGTAATTCTTCCTCCAAGACCTCATTAAAATACCTGCAGCCATTTTCTAGAGTGATCATGGATCAGAGAGAAAAATGACATTAGTTCTGCTTTGACACAAATTTCTGGAGACTCAAAATGCCAATTAAAAGGGGATATTATGTCCATTAGGTGATATACAGTCTTGGCCCAAATCTGGATCGCAGTGGACCCATTGCTCACATGTATGGACTACAGTAATGTTCTCAGTTCCTGAATGTACAATTAGTGGCATAAATATAATTATACACATAAAAAAATGTACTTACAAATGGCAGAATACTTCAAATGGCTCTCTGAGAGCAGAATTGAAGAGGTAAGACACCATCCAACATTTGAAATTTTCAGAGTAGTGATACTTACTACATCTCCATTTAATTTATTTGTTTACGACTATGTCCAAGGTAGCAGATGGGTTTTGGTGACTAACTATGAATTATAATAAACTCAATTAAATTGTGACTCCAATTGCAACTGCTGTGCCAGATGTGACATCTTTACTGAAGCAAATCAACTAAGCCACCTCTGTCTGGCACCTGGAATGCAACCATTGACCTAGAAAATGCTTTTTTCAATACCAATTTGCATAAACCATCTAGTGAGTTTGCTTTTATTCAGCAAAACCAACAGTTCACTTTCACAGTCTTGCATGAGGGCTATGTCATCTGTCTTATTGTCAACCTAATATAGTCTACAAAGATCTAATTTGCTCGACATTCTACAAAGCATTATACTAATTCACTATATTAATGACACCATGCTGACTGCATTTGATGAGTAAAAATAGCAAATGTTTCAGATACCATAGTGACACTTAGAACCCCAGAGTGTGAGATAAAATCCATGGAAGATTAGAACCCTACCACTTTGGAGAGGACTCTAAACATTTTGAAGCATGTGAAGATATCCCTTCCAATAGGAGACACAAGTTGCTACCTCTAGGTACCAACTACCACTAAAAACAACAACCACCTACCACTAAAAAAAAAAAAGAAATAAATAAAACTTATAGGGCCTGGGGTGGCGCCTGTGGTCAAGGAATAGGGCACTGGCCCCGTATACCAGAGGTTGTGGGTTCAAACCTGGCCCCAGCCAAAAACTGCTCCCCCCAAAAAAACTTATAGGGCCTTTTTGGATTTTGAAGGCAATGTATTATTCTGACTCTATTGAGTAACCTGAAAGGCTGCCAGATTTGTGTAAGAGGCCAAAGCAAGAAAAAAAAATTGCAGGAATTCAGAGTTGCAGAGTGTGGTCAGCTTCTGGTGAGGGCTCTCTTTCTGGCATGCAGATGGCCACCTTTTCACTGTGTCTTCACATGGCAGGGGCCAGAGTCCTGTAGAGTTAGGGCTTCACATTTATGATCTCCTTTTATCTTGATTAATTGCTAAAGGCCATATATCCAATTACAGTTACACTGGGGATCAGGGCTTCTGCATATGAATTTTGGGGGGAATATAATTCATTGTATAGAATGAACAATAAACATTTAAAAATATATTGAATCTTATTTGAACATCAAAAAATGCATGTCAAAATAATAATTTGTGATTTTCAACCATTATATTGTCAAAGATTAGAAGAATTTATTTATAACAGGCACTATTGTCAAAGATTTAAGAAGCAGGCAGTGCAAAATTGTTGTATAACAAAAGGTAAATATGTATCATAAATCTAAATTTTTATTTCATTCATTCAGGATCTTACCAGAATTTATTTATTTATTTATTTTTTACCTTTTTTATGGAAATGTTTGCAGACCAGTACAAACACATCTCTAAAGAATATTCTTTATATTATTGATTGTAATTGTAATAAATCCAGAAATAATCTAAACTCCAGCAAAAAGATGGTGGTTACATAAATTATGGTTTACTCATCAACTAAAGTTAGATATCCATTAAATGGATAAGTTTTTAGATATTTTACTGGAAAAGTGTCTACCATGTACTGTATAGATAAAAAAAAACATAGCATACCCCTATTGATAGGAAATAAACATGTTTGTATTGATATAAATATATATAAACATGTTTATATGTGTATAAAAAACAAGAAGGGTAAGCACCAAATTCTTAACTGTAGTTACTTCTGGAGAATTGAATGATGATGAGTGGAGACAGAGAGGGTGAAGATTTTGATTATATTTTCTACTGGTAAAGTTTTGCTTTGTTTTCATTGTTATAAACATAATTCTAGTGAAAATTTTAAAAATCAAAGAATAGTTCCATGCTAGAAAAAAAGGGAAAAAATACCAAAGGAAATATAAATTCTCCATTGTTAAACACCTTAGAATCTTGCAAAGTAGACAGGCTACTGGAAATCGGTGTCTCAAATTATACTGTACTGAGTGCAGATCATTGTGTGAAGTCAGGTGTGGAAATCCTATGTGGGACAACTGCTTTACAGAGAAGCCTCATTGCAGGATGTGGAAATACTTGGCAGCAGGCTATAATTTCTATATTCTGTTAATAATTTATAGAGACTCTTTGCTGGTATTTTAGGGGATCATGGCAGAAAAACAAAGTGTCCTCCTATAGGTCTGTGACTCTCCCAGGATATAGAGCTTCATGGGTACTAGAAAGCTCAATTTGGACTAGGAAGGCGTCCAAATGGCAGTTAGCCAAGGGGTCTTGTCTGCACAACCTATATACCTATTATCAGGTAGACCCTTCTCTACTTGAAAACAAGAGGCTTACTTTCCAACAAAAGTCATCTCTCGCTCAAGGATCTAGGAGAGACAGGGACCACTTGCCATAGTTTGTACCCTCCAGAGACAACCCTCATGCCAGGGCTCTCTTCCCTGTGAGCACCCGCCTCAGGGCTCCCTGCACATCAGGGTTCCTAAGGCTATAGATAAGTGGGTTCAGCATGGGGCTAATGACAGTGTTGAGGATGCCAATCCCTTTGTCTTTGTCAGATGCCTCCACTGAACCCAGCCTCATGTAGCTGAAGACACCTGTGCCATAGAAGATGCCCACCACAGTGAGATGGGAACCACATGTAGAGAATGCTTTTTTTCTGCCCTCTGCAGAGCGGATTCGCAGGACTGCAGCTGCCACATGGATGTAGGAGGTAACAATGAGAATCACAGGTGCACCTGCCATGAGGATACCCAAACCAAACAGCAGCAGCTCATTGAGTTGGGTGCTGGAGCAGGAGAGCTGGAAGAGCTGTGGGAGGTCACAGTAGAAGTGATTGATCACATTGGGGCCACAGAAGTTGAGTGTGGATATGGCCACAGTGTGGGTCAGGGCATTGGTGAAGGCACAAGCCCAGGACACAGCCACCAAAATCCTCTGGACCATCTGGCTCATGCAGGTGCTATAGGTGAGGGGCCGGCAGATGGCCAGGAATCGGTCATAGGCCATGGCAGTCAATAGAAAGCAGTCCACCCCAGCCAACTGATGGAAGAAGAAGAGCTGTGTGAGGCAGGCTCGGAAGGAAACTGTACGCCTATGGGACAAGAGACGACCCAACATTGAGGGAACAGTGACACTGATGCACCCAACATCCAGCACTGATAGATTCCCCAGGAAGAAGTACATGGGAGTGTGGAGTTTGGGTTCCACCAAGATGGCAGCCAGGATGCTGAGGTTGCCCCCAATGGTGACCAAGTAGGCAAAGAGGAAGAGCACGAAGACCACTGGTTGCAGTCTTGGTGTCTCCACCAAGCCCAGCAGGATGAACTCAGTAATGGCTGTTCCATTGGTCCCACATTCTGACTCCATGAGTCCCTGTAAGAAGACATTCCAGAGGGCAAGAAATTAGCTTTTGCAGCTTAGTTATTCAATGAAAACATATTGACTTACTTTTATTGACCCCAGGTAAATTTCTACATTTCCTAGTGGGTATTTTCCCACTTCTCAGGTTATTTATTACTCACTTATTAACTCTGTTTTGACCTCAGGATCCTTGCCTGACTCCCATGTGAGGTTCCTGATGTCACCACTACCTTGAAATTCCTCCCTCTCCTTCTGAAAGATATATAAATTTTTTCTTCCTTTTTTCCCTAGAATCAACAAAGGAGGTCCTCCCAGCAAGAACCTAGATGAAGAGATTTGAAGTAAAAGTAATGCTTAAAGTAAAAACCAACAGATAGTAAGATAGAAAGGAACACAAGAATTGATTATAAGTCCTTAGAAATCTAATACAAAGAAACAGATACATGAAAAATGCTGATCAATAATCATTAGGGATATGCAAATTAAAACCACAATGAGATATCACTTCATACCTATCAGAATGGGTATTACCAGAAAAATGGAACTGTAAGCCTGCATGAGGATATGGAGAAAAGCAAACCCTTGTACACTCTCGGTAGAAATGTAAATGCATTCAGCCTTTATGGAAAACAAAAAATTAAAAATGGAATTAACATAAGATCCAGCAATGTCACTCTTGGATATTTACCCAAAATATTTGAAGTTATTATGTTGAGGTGACATCTGTATTGCCATGTTTATTGAAGCACTATTCATAATATCCAACTTATGGAATCACTCTGGGTGTCCATTAACAGATGAATGGATAAAAAAAAGTAGTATGTATACTATTTGGCTTTTAAAAAGAAAGAAATTTTGTCCTTTGCAACAACATGGATGGTGTTGGAGGACATTATGCTAAGTGAAATAAGCCAGGCATGGAAAGACAAACACTGCATACGTTCACTTACAAGCGTAGTCGAAGATAATTGAACTCAAAGAAGCAGAGAGTAAGATGGTGGTTACTGGAGATGGGTTGGTGGTGGGGCTGACAGGGTGTTGGAGAAATGATGGTTAAAAGGTGCAAAGCCTCAATTAGACAGAAGGAGTAAGTTTTTGTTCTTTGCAATATATTGCACAGCTTGGTGAATATAGTAAATAATAATGGATGGCACATTTCAAACTTGCTAAGAAAGTAAATTTCAAATGAAGGCCATGTTAATTAGCTCGATTGAATTGTTCCACATTGTATTCATAAATTATAACATCACTTTATACCACCTAAATATATACAACTATAATTTGTCAATCTATAATTTAAAATTTAAAAGTGAGCAAACATTTCAAGGAAATTATATAAAGCTCCTGCAAATCCAAGAAATAAAAAGATTTAAAGATACACAAAATTAAGGAATCAAAAAGTCATGTACTCACAGACTGAAAATAAATTCACATAATCATGGAATGCTATCTGCTTCTGTAATTGAACAATTGGTTCAAAACTGTCCCCAAACTAAATAAACTAATTACAACTGGGGAAAAAAAGGAAAAAAAATCTCTATAAAAACTGTCCTTTCATTTATAGTTTCCAAGCTTATTGTTCTTATATAGAAAAATTATTTTAAACTGTTAATGTAAAAATAATTTCTATATCATACAAACTTTCCCTACCTTAGGAAAAATAAAAACCTTCCCATTCATTTTTTAATATTTGAAAATCTGATGCCAAAATGTAATCATAATAGAAAAAAAGGGAATTATTCTACAATACCATCATTTGACAACATACATTTTGCATGGATGCAAAAATGCTAATTATACCAAATAAAATCTACTCTTATCAAATAGATTTATTTTAAAGAGAGGATTGTTTAACACTGGTAAGTCTATTAACACACTAATAGACATTAATACCTGAGAAACTCAGAATTATTAGTGAATTAACAAGTTACATATAAAGCAATCATATGTATATCCACACATATAACTAAGAGTATCATAGGCAATAACAGCCAAAGACTGTAATCTCTGAAATTGCGTTTATCATCCATCTAGGAATAATTAAAATACAGTTTTAAATATTGTAAAATACTTTAAATCCAAGAAACAGTGTCAGTCTCCTGTCAATAACACAGACCCTGGGTCATGGTGGATGGCGGACGATCTTCAGATAGAATCCATTACCACAGAGTTTGATGCATGTTAAATATCTTGATTGTCACTCCTACACACACCAGTGGCCTTAACTCAGTGCCCATAACTGTATTCAGCATACCCTATATCCAGTGCCACAAGTTGGTTGGAATCTTGGAAATTATCTATTTCCCTCATTTCACCAATGAGGAAACTATGGTGGAGCATTGTTAGATGAGAATTATTGTGGTTAGAGTGAGTACTGAATATACTTACAAAATGTCTGGTTTTCTTTCTTATCCATGTGAAAAAATACTATATTAACAAGTCACATAACAGAACAGAATGATGATTTTTGTGATTATCTGCTAAACCTACCTAATGTTAAAATGTTAAGAAAAGATCTTTTATTTTATAATATCATAACTTCAAATGGTCCGGCACATAACAAATACACCAAAATATTTCTAAATTTTAAGAAGTATGACTAAATGCTTGTGAGTTAGTTCAGATTTATTATTATAAAATTTTACCTAAGTAAAAATGTCTGGTTTTCAATTTTTTTTTTAATGATGCCTGTTGTGGTGCTGTATGCTTGCTAACCCCCAAATAATGATGAGGCCATCAGAGAAAGGATTTGTATGAGAACAGTAAAAATTTGCCCACTGGTCTGGCCAGCCCAAGATGACAGCTTCTCACAAGTCCCCAAGGGGCATTTCCTTAGATTAGGAAGTCACTATCCTTCCACAGTGCTCTCTGGAGCAGGCCTGGGGGCACTCTTCTACCTGAGCCTGGGCCTTGTGAAAGGCAGGCTGTCTTGCATGCCAGGCCTATTATAAGTACTTGGCTCTTGCATAGATGAGGGTTAAAACTGGCGTCTGTATCTCCCGGCTCTATATCCTACAAACCGCACAGTGCATTCAGGGGCTCTCCTCCCTCACTTGTCCTCTGAGAACCTTTCCTCTGATATGTCTACTTGATTTAAGTTTTCTAAAACTGCCACCAAATGTCACAGAATTACAAGTTCCTCATGAGGACTGCTCCCCCGGGGCACTTCTCAGGCACTGACTGCCTGTCTCCTGGCCATCTGCTTCCTATTTTGTCCAAAATGAGCCTCCTTGGCTCTTCAGTGCTGTATCACATGGCCTTCCTCTGCCCCACACCTCCCCATGTCCATCATAATCATCACCATCTCTCGCTATTCTCTCAGAATAAGAACCCAGGCCTTTTCATGTTAAGAGTTTCTCTGATAATTACAGATTGTGCATAGAAACAATGACAAACATGCAAAAATTACAGGAGTTTTGCAAAGTCCTTGTCATGAATGCCTTGTTTGGACAAGTCCCCGGAATGACTTCTGGCTCTCTCGGTTAGCAGTTGACCCCTGTAGGCCCTGAGGATTTCCCCTTTTATAAAAATATTCTCATTTTGTATATGCAATTAAGGCAGAGCAGCAGCTACAGACACCAGGAATAGTTGGTGCAGGCTCAATGCAAGAATCACAAATTAGGTCCCTAGAATGTGGGTGCTGTCAGGTTTGGAGAGGGTCGGCATTGTGTAAGGAATTCGGTACATTTGATGTGGTATCTCCTAAATTCTAAAAATTCCTAAATCATTGACTCCTGTTGAGTCGCACTTTGGGTGTAATTGTAGAGCTAGAGATCATTCAATAAATACTACGTAAATTGACATATCAACAGGAGCAAAACAGCTCCAACATATACACGAAATAATTAACAAATAATTAAACTACCTCTCACTTGCCCTCTCCAAGCCACTTTAACTCAAGTAGTAAGACTTCACACTTGTCTGTGTCCTATCTCCCCATCTTCGCTCACATTGTTTTATTTTATCTGGAATATCCTTTCACTTGCTAACTTCAGGTTCTCAAATCTTTTGACTCAACTAAGCTGATCTTCCTGGGAAAAGGTTTGCCTGATTTTTCCTCATCTCAAACTCCTGTTTCCTACACTCTGGCAACACTTCCATTGTATACTTTATGGCTCTCATCTCTATTATCCTCCTGCCTGGCTGGCCTTTGCTCTGTAAACCTCATCTGCTCTACCATGGCTTGCAGAAAAAATTATGTCTGATTCAGCTTTGTGTTCTCAATGCCTATCATCACATTTTACATACAGTGTGTAGTCAATATTTCTGAAATAAATGAATAAATCAACTTTGAAATCAAAATGATGAAGAAGATCAATAAGATTTCAGTGAAAGGGAATTTCATTTTGGCTTGCAGGGGTTGGAAAAAGTTTCCTGGATAATCTGAAATTTGTGCAAGATGGCAAAAGATTGATATGATTTGGAGAAGGTACAAGTTTGAATATAAGGCACAGAAACACTGCTGTAAAAATCTCTGCTTCCTATGTGTAGATGGACAAGTGCTGAAGACTCATTTGGGAATGGCCAAGACAGTAGTTAAAACAATTCATTTGTTGACATGTCTTTTCATGGAAAGTCTAAAAGAATTTGGCAACGAGGAGGGGTAGATCCTGTGAATAAATAAGACTAGACAAGAAGAGTACATGTACACTTGTATGTATAACCCTCACTATAGAAATGAAGCTCACTTACACCACCAAGATTCTAGGATGAATATTGGTCTATGCACCCAGGAAGTTTGATTTGCATAAGATCACAATGATAGCCTTAACTGAAGAGTCCTACCCAGGTCACTCTCAGGGGTCCAGCATGAGCCTTGGGCTGGCCTTATTGATTGACCATGGATCTCTGCTCTGACATTCCAACTAGAACCTGTACACATCAGACGATGAAGACTCCATCCAGCCCTCTGTGGCCTGAGGGTTTGTAGGGGTCGGGTTCAAGGTTACCCCATAAGGAATGGGTCCAGGCAGGAATTCTATGGATGCCCACATACTCACTCCAATAAACACAGAAAACAGGCTTCATCCAAGGACAAGCATTGGCAACATGCCCGGGCATAGGAGGGTCCCAGAACTTTCTTTCACTTGATGTGTTACCCTGAGCAAAATTCTCTTTCCTACTGAATCATCTGTAAGATAGGAGGTTTCACTCACTTGCTAACAAATCAGCTGTACCTCCCCCCTTAGGAGGGAGCAGAGAGGGGGCCCTGGAGAGTACTCACCGTGTGAATACAGAGGCAAGCAAGGTTTCTTTTGGCATGAAATGAGGAGATTGAGCCACTGTGCAGGGCCCAGCTTCAGAGAGCGAGGAGAGGCCCTATATAAGAGATGAGTGAGAGAGAGGTGAGATCATCCTGTCTGGGGCTCCTTTCCCTGCAGTGTCAGACTCTGGGGACCTCAGAAATTAGCCCTCCCAGGAAGGGCCAGGGTTTGGGGAGAGCCACAGACCAATAAACAACCTAAACATTCATGACTTTGTGATGCTTGTGATTTCCTCAGAAAGGCCTCACATCCAACTGCCACCCTCATATTAGTTCCATGGAGGTAATTAGAGGGTGCTATTAATCCTATTAATCATACAAGAACAGTAAAAGTCCAGAGGGTTTATTCATCTTCCCAAAGTCCCCCTTGAAACTAATGATAGTGCTGTGACCAGAGTCTTCAGACCAAAGGCTTTGTTTTCCCAGGTTCCTGGTCCAAATGAGAGCCCTAAGCAGAGAGCAGCAAACTCCTGGGCTTGCCTTGACCTGGAGATGAGAAGAAAGCACAAGAAAGGAAACAAAAGGGAAAATCTTTCTCCAAACTCCTCTTCCTAATAAGTCCCCAGGAATGCCATGCTTTCCCCCTTGGGACCTACCTGGTTAATTCAGGGGGAGCACTGGGATTGCATCTTGGGGGTCCCATAGTGATTCTGAAAGTGGTGGTAGAAGGGCTAAGTCAGAAGGAACCAACCAGCCCCCAGGATGTCACCATGACTATGATTTTGTAGGCCAGGCCCTTGGAAGTTGAGAACACTAGTGATGACATTAATGAACAGAGAACGTGGGGATGTTGTCTAGCACTCCCTCAGTGTCCTAGTCCCTGTATAAACAGTGTCCAGCATTACAGAGACTTTTCACGTTCTCAGCTGCAGGAACCCCAGCCCTTGACACTCTCCCAGCACAGCCTGCTGCAGCTTGAAAACCACTATAGTCATACATAGAGCCACACTTGCTTTTCCAAGTATTAATGTTGTGACTTAGGACCAGCTGCTGAACTCCCCTGAGCTTCGGTTTCTTCATCTGTGAAAAGAAGACAGTATTTCCAACCACAAAGGATTTCTCTTAGAATTAAATAAAATAGCATACTTGATGTGCTTGGTAGGGAATCAACAAATTTTAACCCTCAAATAAATAGCAATCACTAATATTTACTATATTTTGATGCATTATCTTTCTTTTTTTCCACACAGATAATTTTTGTGTACATTAAAGATAACATTCCCTTCAACTTTGTTTTTGTTGTTTTTTTTTTTTTTTAAGAGGAAGAGGCTTTATTTCAGCTGAAAGAGCTTTGGCAGACTACTGCCCAAGATGGCTGAGATGCCCAAGAGCTGGAGGTTGCTGTGAGCTGTGACTCCACAGCACTCTACCGAGGGCAATAGAGTGAGACTCTGTCTCCACGAAAAAAAAAAATATATCCACATAGCAAAATTGAGTACATGGGATTCATGCTTCTCCATTATTGTGATGCTTTAGTAAGAATAAT
This sequence comes from Arctocebus calabarensis, assembly GCA_963573935.1. Taxonomy (NCBI): domain Eukaryota; kingdom Metazoa; phylum Chordata; class Mammalia; order Primates; family Lorisidae; genus Arctocebus; species Arctocebus calabarensis. The sequence goes on along the minus strand of CAUYON010065855.1, from coordinate 3,048 downwards.
GTGTTCCACTTCCATCCAGGTTAATACAAAGGCGGTAAAGTCTCCATTTTTTTAATGGCTGAATAGTATTCCATAGTGTACATATACTATAGCTTGTTAATCTATTCCTGGGTTGGTGGGCATTTAGGCTGTTTCCACATTTTGGTGATTGTAAGTTGAGCTGCAATAAACAGTCTAGTGCAAGTGTCTTTATGATAAGAGGATTTTTTCCTTCTGGGTAGATGCCCAGTAATGGGATTGCAGGATCAATGGGAGATCTAGCCTGAGTTATTTGAGGGTTCTCCATACTTCCTTCCAAAACGGTTCTATCAGTTTGCAGTCCCACCAGCAGTGTAAAAGTGTTTTCTTCCCTCCACATCCATGCCAGCATCTGCAGTTTTGAGCTTTCGTGATGTGGGCCATTCTCACTGGGGCTAGATGGTATCTCAGGGTGGTTTTGATTTGCATTTCTCTAATAATTAGGGATGATGAGCATTTTTTCATATGTTTGTTAGTCATTTGTCTGTCTTCTTTAGAGAAGGTTCTATTCATGTCTCTTGCCCATTGATATATGGGATTGTTGGTTTTTTTCATGTGGATTAATTTGAGTTCTCTATAGATCCTAGTTACCAAGCTTTTATCTGATTCAAAATATGCAATATCCTTTCACATTGTTTAGGTTGTCTATTTGCTTTGGTTGTTGTCTCCTTAGCTGTACAGAAGCTTTTGAGTTTAATTAAGTCCAGTTTGTTTATTCTTGTTGTTGTTGCAATGCCATGGTGGTCTTCTTTGTGAAGCCTTTCCCCAGGCCACTATTTTCCAGTGTTTTTCCTATGCTTTGTTTGAGGATTTTTGTTTGATGCCTTAAAATTATGTCCTTTATCCATCTTGAATCAATTTTTAAAATAATTTTATGGAATCATAATTATATACATTGGTGCAATCATAGGGCACGATTCATATACATTCAGAAATATTTTGATCGTACTGTTACAGATAGCCTTCATGGCATTTTCTTGATCACTATATAAAGACATTGATACTCTACATTTAATAAGTTTCACCAGTACCCTGTTAAGATGCACTGTAGGTGTGATCCCACCAATTGCCCTCCCTCCACCCATACTCCCCCCTCCCCACCTCACCCTTTTCCCTTTCCCTGTATTCCTATGCTATGCTCTAGTGTACATTTTTAATCCTTTTGTCACTGTGTGAGTTGGACTTTGATAAAAAGTTACTGGATGAATTTACTTTTGCGTTGGAGGTATACACTCATCATTATGGAGAATAGGTCTGAGAATATCCTAGAGAACTGGTTTAGTTATCGCAAATTTCTTCAACATGTGGATGTCATTAAAGTATTTAATTTCTCCGTCATAAATGAAAGTCAGTTTAGCTGGATACAAGATCCTGGGTTAAAAGTTATTTTGTTTTAGGAGATTAAAAGTCGATGTCTATTCTCTTCTTGCTTGAAAGTTTTGATCAGAAAGATCTGCAGTTATTCTAATATTCTTCCCCATGTTGGTTATAGATTTCTTGCATCTGTTTGCTTTCAAAATTTTCCCCTTCATATTAACTTTAGTGAACTTAATTATGATGTGCCTGGGGGATGTTTTATGTAGGTTGAGTCGTGCTGGGGTTCTGAAACTGTCTGCTATCTGAATTTCAGAATCTCTTGGCATGTCTGGAAAATTCTCTTTCATAATTTCATAGAGAAGAGACTCTGCCTTATGATGCCACTTCATCATTTTCAGGTATCCCTATAAGGCGAATGTTGGTTTTCTTCGAGTTATCCCAGAGCTGTCTGAGAGAATGATCTGTTTTTGCCTTCTGTTTCTCTATCTCTTTGTCAGTTTGGGAGCGTTTGATAGCTTTGTCTTCCATGTCAGAAATCCTTTCTTCTGCTTGCTCCATTCTGTTGCTGAAGGATTCTACTTTGTTTCTCAGATCTTTGAGGGCTGCAACTTCTTGTCTCAATGTGTCCAAATCTTTGGTCATTTCATCTTTGAATTCCTTGACTTCTTGAGACAATTTTTGAAATGCACCCAGAATTTCTAAATCCAATTTTTCCTCTATTTTATTGATCTTATTTGCAATCCAAATTCTGAATTCGATTTCTGACATCCCAGCCATCTGTTTATGCATAGGATCCTCACTTGTGTCCAACAAATTATTTCTTGGGGGGATTGACCTAGTCTGGTTGTTCATGTGTCCAGAGCTTTTCTGTTGATTCCGCCCCATGATTAATTTTATACCATTTGGCTGGATGAGTAGATAAGGACAATTTGGTCTGGGAGTTCTAGGAGTAGTGATTGACCAGTCCTTTGCTTGAAAGCTTGGACTGGTGTCTGTACCTTTTCCCCTAGAGTTATGCCAAGGACTCATAGAGTACTTGCGAAACTGGGGACCTTCTTGGTGTGGTAGGGTTAAGTGGCTCTGTCTTATTTTCAGCTGATCTTTGTCTTACCCTAGAGAATCTGTTACTCTGGATTGAAATCTGAGCTGTGAGGAAATACCAGCAGTTAAGTCACCATACCCCCCACAGGCAACAATTGGAAAAGGAAAATCAAACCTTCCCACTACCACACACCCAGGGTACTACTTTGGAAAGTCCTCGGATGATTGGCCCAGTTGAAGAGGTCCCAATCAATTGTCCTAGCCAGCCGATCTCAAATGGAAGAGTTAAAAAGACTCTGGCAACTAGATAGCAAGGATCTGCTGGAAGCTCTAGTATAATTCACTCTGGTGCTCTGTGAGCTCAGGAGGGCGCCCCCCACCCCAGCAAGTAGGTTAGTCTGGAAAGGTTGATGCCTCCTTCCCAACCTTTCCCCTCTGTCACACCCAGTCGGTGGTAACAGATGTGATCAGTTTCCTCCAATTAGCAGATGCTCCAGAGGTGTGCGCCTGCCTGTGTCACAGTGAGTTCTGTGGCTCCACAACCAGTCCGCTACTCCCTGTCAATGTTTGTCAGTGGGAGGTGAGGCCTGACAACATGAGTACTTAAAAGTGGCTGGTGCGATTCACTCAGTTCTAGACCTGTCCCTGATTGATGTTGCTGCTACAACAGAA